>JADBJO010003931.1:12500-15000 GCA_016801955.1 Conus betulinus | reverse complement strand
GGAGATCACGTCAGCTTAGATGCTCTGCGTCTCTGGTCTTTCAGATCAAACCTGGACACTTTTCCCTGGTGCCAGACGCCGAAATAGCTCAGTTTGATAAAGCACCGTAATCGTGACCTCAGCGATTCTGGAGTTACAGGTTCGAATTTCTGCCGGAGGATTTTCCCTCGGAGTTAACATGAGTTCCGACTCGATTTCTAATACAAGTCCTTCGAAGGAGACCCAAAGGTCCGTATGTGAATGCACGCATACCATTTTGCACACATGTAAAATCTATCACCAAATTTCGGAAGAGAAGTCCAGTTTGGCTGATGGTGTGAATGACAAGTATGCACATAATCTTTACCATCCGTGGATAGAAAAAAAGAAGAAAGAGAAAAAGAAAAAAGAATAACCGAGAGACTGATTTTACACTGAATGAAACGGGAGACAGCTGCCTACAGCGTCAGCAGGCAGCTCTCTTGTCGGCTCTACCCGGGTAAAAGCGTGGATTGTAAAGCGCTTAGAGTTTGGATGCTAATCGAGGATAGACGTCTTTAATAATGATGATGATGATGATGAGGGATAATGATGATGATGATGATGATGGTGGTGGTGGTGACGATGGTGATGATGATGATGATGATGATAGTAATAATGATGATGATGATGATGATTACAATATTGATAATTATAATAATGATAATAATAATGATGATATGATACTGATAATACCAATAATGATAACAATAACAATTATGATCATAATAATAATAGTAATAGCAATAATAATGATGATGATGATGATAGTGATGATGATGATAATAAGATAGTAGTGATATTAATAATGATGATTATAATAATAATAATAATAATATTAATAATAATAATAATAATAACAATAATGTTAATGATATTAACAACGATAATAATAATAGTAGTAGTGACAATGATAATGATGAACACATTGATGATGATAATGAAGAAAATAGTAATAACAACAATATTGATAATGATAATCATGATCATAGTGCACACAGTATATGCTGATACTGTTTGGGAGTGTAATGTGTGCTTGATTGCGATGCTCATCAAATCGTATTTAATAGTTATTTTTGTTTCAGAGGAGCGGGGGAGGGGGGGAGTGTTGAGGGGGATGGTGGAGACCAGGATGGAGAGAACCGGGTTGGGTTGGTGGTACACTTCTCTGTGGTGCCAGTGCTTACTACGGCATGAGGGGGGCTGGTGGTACACTTGGCTGTGGTGCCAGTGCTTACTTACGGCATGAGGGGGGCTGGTGGTACACTTGGCTGCGGTGCCAGTGCTTAATTAGAGCACGAGTTCAGTGACCGCTAATTGTTCTTACTTATATTTGTTTGTAGTTTGTTGTATGTACAAGTTGATTGTAAACGCCTAGACATTCATTTCATCAAGTTTATGGATATTCTTGATAATAATAATAATAATAATAATAGTAATACTACTACTACTACTATAGTAATGATAATGATAACAATAAGAATAATAATAGTAATAATGGTGAGGGTAACGATAATGATTAAATAATGATAATAATGAAATTATTGATGATGATGGTCATCATAGTAGTAGTAGTAACAACAACAACAACATAACAACAACAACCACAATAACACTACCACCACCACCACCACCACCACCAACAACAACAACAACAACAACAACAATAATAATAATGATGATGATGATGATGATAAGAACAACAACAGCAACATCATCATCATCATCATGATAATAATGACAACAATAGCAAAAACAACAATAATAGTGACAATGATAATAATGATGATGACAACAACAACAACAACAACAATAATAATAATAATAATAATAATAATGATGATGATGATGATGATGATAATGATGATGATGATGATAATGATGATGATGATGATAGCAATAATGGTAATAATAAGTCTTTATAATAATAAGTAATATTGATATTGCTCAAATGGTTCCCACTTCCGTAACAGTAAACATTGTTCTAACGGATCCCACTTCCATAAAAGTAATAATACTTTAACGGATCTCACATCTTCGATAGCAAAATTTTTTTTCTAGCGGATCCGCGTTCTTAACAGTAGTATTGCTCTATCGGATTCCACTACCGGGATAGTAATATTTCTCTAACGGATCCCACGTCCGTAACAGTAATGTAAGATTCCTTATATATATCTATGACAGACCAATGGAGACAAAATGTAAGTACCAGATACTGAATGAGTACCGCTGCATGTTGTGTTTTTGGGGAATATCTCATGTTCATGCATTTAATCGTAGTTTGTTGATCAAAACTACAAACGTGTCTTGGACAGGGAGAATTTCAGACCGATTCGGAAGGTGTTATTGTGCATGCACTATTCCAGTCATGAAATGATTACATGCTTTATGGAGTTTTAGGCGGCTTTCTGGAGTTTTTCTCATTGCACCGTCTTTTGCTAATGTATCTGCTATTTCATTCCAGTAAAGTCCCCCAAATGTA
>JADBJO010003931.1:0-2500 GCA_016801955.1 Conus betulinus | reverse complement strand
ACGTTAACCCCCCCCCCCCTCCCCCTCCTCCCGTTCTCATTGCCGTGTCCGAGATATGATGACTGTTAAAAGTTCGCTTTGTCCCAGCGTTCAAGCGATGGGACTATCACGTGTGAGGTAATGTTTGTTAAAAACTTTGAAGTTTCTCTTAGACACAATCGTACATAAAAGAAGCACGGTATTCGTATAATAAAACACCATTCATTGACAGAAGGATTAGCAGAGATCAGACAACTAACGAAAAAATGCCACCCCAGTATTGGAAAACAACCACCAAAAAATGTACTTATTCAAATGAAAAGAATGCACACACAACAGACAGTTTCGCAGCGTGATTGAAATTGAAAAGATTGAAAAAAAAAAAAATCGGATGAAAATAAGTAAAATCAACAGCCAAGACAAATACAAATGAATGTTTAAAACTTGATGCCCTTGGTTTGGTAGAAAAAGGAATCACAAGCAAAAACATGCCTCATCTGCATATGGAATGGAACCTCAACTATCGGATTCACACATGACGTAAAGGAATGTTTAAACGAAATGCATTTCTACGAAACGTTCAGAGAAATAGAAGTATTTAATACCATGTGTCTACAGAAACAGGCATGACAGAGATTTCCAGCAGTCTTGGTCGACGAATTCCTGTGTTTCATTTGTCAGTAAACACCACTAAATATGCATGTATTTTAATGCAGGCATCTTCTTTTCCTTTCTTTTTTTTTTTAAGGGTTATTTGACGGGTCAAAACGATCCCACTAAACATGATCACAACTCGTTCTAGGAAGGCAGCCCTGGTCACAAAGGTAAAAGTGCCTGTCAACGCAGCAGTGATCATAAAGAAAACGGAGACAAACTCGTCAGGCATGTTTAACGAGGACCAATAAACATCGTTTATGTCCTGTTGACGTTCGGATCGTTTTTTTTTTTATTAATGTGGTACAGTATGTTGGAATTATTGATCTATAAAGGGCTCCCATGTCCCTCCAGGGTTGGATGGCTGGCTATATTTGTGAATAGCATGCATTTTGATGTCCGGTCGATCGCAGGAGGGGAAAGGAAATTGAGGGTGGCGTGGTGGTGGGGGGTGGGGGTGGGGGTGGGGGCGTGCGTGCATGCGCGCGCGCGCGTGGGATGGTGTGTCTGTTGTGGAGTGGGCGATCTCAAAAGTGGATTTCAAGAGCGACAAAAAGGAGAAGAAGATGAAGGCAGATATCTAGGTGATATATATAACTTATATATCCAGATATATATATTTTATATATGTGTATGTCTGATATATATGATAGAGAGAGAGAGAGCGAGAGAGAGAGGTGGTGGTGGGTGTGTGTGTGTGGTGTGTGTGTGTGTGGTGTGGTTGTGTGTACATAAGAATAGGACCTGTACCACCAGTAAATACACCTGCATCGGCCTAAGGTGTGGTATGTAAGTGTGCATGCTCAGATTTTTTTTACCTATATAAGCAAACATTAGTTACGAGGGTAACGCTTAATACAAGTGGTTAGCTGTTATGTGAGGATGAACATACAAAAAAACGTCGACGGTGAGGGAGGGGTGTGAGGGGCAGGGGTGGGTGAGTGGGGGGCGATTATGCAGTAATATCTTTCCTGTAGTATGCAATATATCCCAATTGGAGATCCCAATATGCTGCCTTGCGCGCCTACGTTACTCAATAACACATCAGCAACACGTTATCCAAAACAAGCAAAACAAAAAAAAACAAGAACAGAAAACCATATCACGAAGGAACACAGTAATCATGACTTTCCCAACAGACGTAGCCACCAGAGCACACGAGCGGTTTTAGAGTGCTCTGGATACAGGCATTGGTCTCTGTGTAAATTGACAGTGTGAAACTCGGGTCGCTGGTACATTGCCACTCGTCCGCTGGGCCAGATCGTGGTTGGGCAACTGCCGGTCATTGCTTTTCCTCGCCCGTGCCCCAACCAGTGTGCCGCGCCTGCCTTGCTTCGAGGTGCGCAAAGGTGTAGGTCAATCCTGGAAAAATCCTTTCCAGTGTCAGCGGTGTTGTTAAAAGAAAGATTGGGCAGGAAGACCAGCAGGGTTTCTGGCCACCAGGCGGAGCCTCGTCGTCTTCCCACAAGTCCCAGCGACCCGCGGCCCCACGGGGGTTGATGCCCCGGGCCACTGCCCAGAACTCTTTGTCTGGCTCTCAGTAGACCGGAGCATGGCATAGACGAACACAACCAGTCACAGCCACTGCGTGGCACACCATAATGCACAAAACAGACACTTGACGCAGCCTTCGGCCGGCGCCCGAGCCCCGCCCGCGCTAGGACTGGGCGGCTGGTGCTCCTTTTTCCCGGCGAATACCTGGACGAGGGCAGGGGGTCCTGGCGGGGTCGTGCTGCTCAGGGGATTGACGTGGCCCCGTTGTTCACGCCGACGCACACCATTGCTATCTCCCCCCCGTGTCCGGGCTCGTGGCCAGGCGGGTTCCCCTATTCCCCACGGTCCGCCCCTGCGCGAAGGCAGCCCAAGC
>JADBJO010003930.1:195000-221330 GCA_016801955.1 Conus betulinus | reverse complement strand
GAGGTCAGTGGTGAGATGTGTGGTCAGTGAGGACAACATCTGTAGGACAGAGGTCAGTGGTGAGATGTGTGGTCAGTGAGGACAACATCTGTAGGACAGAGGTCAGTGGTGAGATGTGTGGTCATTGAGGACAACACCTGTGGGACAGAGGTCAGTGGTGAGATGTGTGGTCAGTGACCACAACACTGTAGAACAGAGGTCACTGGTGAGATGTGTGGTCAGTGAAGACAACACCTGTAGGAAAGAGGTCAGTGGTGAGATGTGTGGTCAGTAAGGACAACACCTGTAGGGCAAAGGTCAGTGGTGAGATGTGTAGTCAGTGAAGACAACATCTGTAGGACAGAGGTCAGTGGTGAGATGTGTGGTCAGTGAGGACAACATCTGTAGGACAGAGGTCAGTGGTGAGATGTGTAGTCAGTGAAGACAACATCTGTAGGACAGAGGTCAGTGGTGAGATGTTTAGTCAGTGAAGACAGATCAGGACAGAGGTCATCTGTAGGACAACATCTGTAGGACAGAGGTCAGTGGTGAGATGTGTGGTCAGTGAGGACAACACCTGTAGGGCAGAGGTCAGTGGTGAGATGTGTGGTCAGTGAGGACAACACCTGTAGGGCAGAGGTCAGTGGTGAGATGTGTGGTCAGTGAAGACAACATCTGTAGGGCAGGGGTGAGTGGTCAGATGTGTGGTCAGTGAGGACAACACCTGTAGGAAAGAGATTAGTGGTGAGATGTGTGGTCAGTGAGGACAACACCTGTAGGAAAGAGATGAGTGGTGAGATGTGTGGTCAGTGAGGACAACACCTGTAGGAAAGAGGTCAGTGGTGAGATGTGTGGTCAGTGAAGACAACACCTGTAGGACAGAGGTCAGTGGTGAGATGTGTGGTCAGTGAGGACAACACCTGTAGGGCAGAGGTCAGTAGTGATATGTGTGGTCAGTGAGGACAACATCTGTAGGACAGAGGTCAGTAGTGAGATGTGTGGTCAGTGAGGACAACATCTGTAGGACAGATGTCAGTGGTGAGATGTGTGGTCAGTGAGGACAACACCTGTAGGACAGAGTGAGGTCAGTGAGGACAACACCCGTAGGACAGAGTGAGGTCAGTGAGGACAACACCTGTAGGACATAGTGAGGTCAGTGAGGACACCTGCAGGACAGAGCTTTCCTCCGCACACAACTGCATCCACTCCATACACATAAGGCGCAAACAAAGGTCAATTTTGATTCATCCCCTCCTTAATCTTTTAAAATCCCATGGGGGTTTTTTACTCTGGCATCAATCAAAGCGTATATATTTTCATTATTTGTCTTTCAGCTGGTGCAGCCAAACAAGCACTCTTCTTCTGCACACGTTACTGATTTTGCAGGTTTACTTACTGCAGTGTCCACACACACACTCTCTGTGGTGTCCGGAACTGGCTTCCTCTGTGCGGGGATCCCATACACATCACAACTACTACTGGTCGGCGACAAACTCTTGCCCAACCTGGATCTTCCCGCGGATCGGAGCTTGGCCCGGGAACGCGCGCAGCCCCCAGCCATCCACCTTAGTGCCCGATCTCCAGTCTCCTCTACCGCACGGGGAGTCGGCCCAGCATAACAAACCGGATAAACACGAGTCGGCCCCAGTTAGGGCTTGAGTACCGGTCATTCACAATACAATTCACATACTTCTGTATGTGTTAGGCCTCTGCCTTTATCATTGGGGGCACAGTCCGCCTCTTCTTCCATCTAAATCATCTGTTCCATTCTCAGAGTGCGCACCGATACAGGCCAACGCCTGTTTATATTCAAATCGCGTGAACAGTGTTAAAAATTTCACTCAAACCCTGGGCCACGCTCAGTCAGTACTCTCCCTTGTATCACACGACTAACCTATAGTGTAACGCACGAATCAATAATCTTTTTCTTAATCTGTACTGTCTCATGTAATCGCGTAGCATACGTAATATCGCTCGCGCATTACATGACACCCCCCTTCCCGGGGTAAGATTTTTCCACCGGAGAAATCTTGCAAAAGGATACCCCACAGAGGAACCCAAAACCAGAGTACTATATATACATATCAAATGCACAAAGTATATTCATCAAAGGAATCAACACTTTTTTTATCCATGGATCACTCAATATCTCCAAAACACATAATCCACATCTTAAGCACAACACTTGCATGATCCATACACTTCCTGTCAAACCCAACAGAATATGCAAGATGAAACCATTAAGAACTGCACTATATGCATAGATGAAACAGTAAGCACCCACACAAAGATATCAAAATATGCAGTGATCTTTCAAAAGACAACCTGAAGAATCCATCGTGTATCAATAGCATGAGACACACGTTAAAATCACCAGTCATGGTTCAAAATTATCTACATGACCATGAACATGCACAGCAGCCAATCTGCAATGGTCATTTACAATGACACTACACCAAATCATTTTCACCCATGAACGCAAGTGAGAGAAATACAGACATTTTTACACACAAAAAGATACAGCAATAATGTATATACACAATTCTTAGACTTGTATCTTGTGTAGACCATACTCACTCAAACTTGTAGCTAACTGTAGCTTACAAGACAGGAATGAATAAGCAATGATCAATCACAAATACAAAATACAGCATCAGCAGACCATAAAACACATGGTATAGCACTACTCCCTGGACAACAAATCTGCGAAAATATTAGATGTCCCAGAGATAGGCTCAACAGTGAAACAGTACTCTTGAATGCTTAATGCCCATCTTAACAGATTATTTTTTTTTTTTTGACGCTTTCAAAAATGTCAACGGTCTGTGGTCAGTTTGCAAAACAAAAGGTCTCCCTGATAAAACCCTAGCAAACTTGTCCAGTCCCCAGACCAAAGCAAGACACTCCCTTTCAATAGTCGAGTATCTCTCTTGCACCACAGAAAAACTTTTTGCTAGCGTATTGCACTGGATGTAAAAGTCCTGACTTTTCCTGTAGCAAACATGCACCCATGCCCTTACTGCTAGCATCTGTACGTAAGACAAAATCTTCATCCAAGTTAGGAAGAAGTAACACAGGAAATGAATTGAGTACAGCTTGAACCTTCTCCAAACTTTTCTGACACTCATCAGACCACTCAATCTGACGCTTCTTATCTCCCTTAGTCAGTTCAGTCAAAGGTGCAGTAAGACTAGCAAAATGAGGAACATATCTGCGATAGTAGGACAAAAGACCCAACAAAGAGCGAACCTGCTTCTTCGTAGTTGGCTTACCCACAGACAAAATCTTTTGCACTTTCTTGACTTCCGGACGAACATGACCAACGAAATCATATGTCCCAAAAACTCCAACTCCTGAAAACCAGCCAGCACTTTTGACGGACGAGCTGTCAACCCAAACAACCTGAGACGGGTCAAAAGCATGCGTAAGTAGTCCAACTGCTGCTGCCAAAGACGAGCTGCAAGAAGAATCATCAAAAAAAAACTTACAGCTGAAAACTGATACAACTGCAGCTTCCGCATCATTCTTGCGAATGTGTAGCTGGTGCGTTCTGCAACCCGAAAGGCATTCTTGTCCACTGAAACAACCCAAAAGGAGTTTGAAACGCAGTCTTTTCCTTATCCTGAGGCAACATAGGTATCTGCCAGTATCCCTTCGCAAGGTCTACTTTGACAAAATACCGACCTTCAGACAAACGACAGAAAATATCCTCAACATCTGGAATCGGTTCAGAGTCGAACACAGTGACCTTATTGAGAGCCCGATAATCGATACAGAATCGAATTGAGCCATCAGGCTTACCCACCAGAACGACTGGAGAACTGTACGGTGATACAGACGGTTCAATCACTCCAAAGATCCAACATAACCTGAACCTCTCTCTGAATGATCTCCCTCTTTGCAAAAGGCAAAGGGTAAGACTTGACCCTAACAGGAACATCAGTAGTCAGATTAATACAGTGTGGATCTACCTGTACAGCCTTCCCTGGTGTATCTGTCAAGACATCAGAAAAATCCTCCAAAACACTCATCAACTGAGACTTTTGAGTGTCTGACAACTCAGGAGCAACCTTTACATCACGAAATGTCTCGCCTTGAACAGACAAGGTAGGTAATGAAACGTCATCGTCATCCTGTACAACTCCTACAGAGGAACAATGTACATCCTGTACAACTCCTACAGAGGAACAATGTACATCCTGTACACCGACGGGGGAGAAACAGGGGAATGTGAACACTCTGCATCCGAAACACCAGTGGAAACAACACAATCCACAGGTAACTCATTAGACAATGCAGACGCAGAGTCTAATCCCTGAGGAACACAAAGAGCAACATCGAAATTGACAGCAACATTCGTCCGAACCACACTACTCTTTCAACATATTGATGTGGAAAACCTGGACTTTCCATGCATGTCAATACGATAGTTGACAGGTGAACACTTTTCCTTCACAAGAAAAGGACCTTTCCAGGAAACCTTCAACTTATTCTGTTCATCAGAGAGCAAAACAAGAACCTGATCACCCACTTTCAATGAACGAGGAGAGCTCTTTCTGTCTGCGTACACTTTATACTTGTCGGTCTGACTGTCAGCGGTCTGTTGTGCCTGAGCACACACTGTCCAGTATCCGATTGTGCAAGTCATGTACATATTGGTAAACGTTTTTGTCATCGTCAGTCATCTGTGTGCCAGTCCACTTATCAGCTAACAAAGCGATAGGACCACGGGGTGAATGACCGAAAAGTAACTCAAAAGGAGAAAACCCTAAAGTCATATTCGGCAACTCCCGATATGCAAACAGACAGCCGGAATGTACCGATCCCACTGCTTGGGACAGTCACGACAAACCTTCTTCAGCATGGACTTCAAGGTGCCATTAAACCTTTCCACCATCCCGTTAGACTGAGGGTGGTATGGAGTAGTGGTAACAGAAGAAATAGACAACAGACGGTACACTTCCTTCATCAGGTCCGAAACAAACTGAGTACCACAATCAGTAAGAATTTCGGAAGGCAAACCATACCTTGAAAAAATAGAAAGAAGAGCCTCCGCCACAGTGACTGTATCGATACGTTTGAGTGGGACAGCCTCCGGAAACCGAGTAGCTGTATCCACCAACGTCAGAACGTACCGAAAGCCAGAAGAAGACACCTCCAAAGGACCAACCAAATCCATCGCTACCTTCTCAAAAGGTACTGAACCACCAACGCATCTTGTGCAACGGCGCACAAGGGACGCGGTTACGAGACACAGTCTTCTGACAAGTATCACATGAACGACAATACTCCTTGACTGACTGAGACACTCCTGGCCAAAAGAACGATGCAAGAACTCGCTGTAGAGTACGTCTGATCCCACAATGACCAGAAAAAATGCTGTCATGCGCAGTATGAAGCACAACGTTACGTAACTCCTGAGGAACTACCACCTGACGCTTAACTTCACCCTTGTCCTTGACCAAGCGACATAGAACATCATTAAAAAAAAACAAAAACAGGCTTAGTCAAAGGGGAAGGTACCTCAGTTACAACTGAAGAGAACAAATGGCTCAAAGAGGCATCACGCTTCTGCATAGCAAATTCCTTAGGTTGTACATCCAGCACACAGACAAATCAGGCACTGACAACGGTACAGGCAACTGTTTCTCCTTGTCTGCCTGTAAACGAGTAGTCACATTACATGGGACAAAAGATCCACCAGCACCTGAACATGCTGAAGTAACACCTGGAAGATTACCAAGAATGAGATCCGTTACTGGGTTCTCAATAACACAGGCAAGCACCTCACCCTCAAAGTAAGGTGTACTAACTGAGACAGCAAGAGGGAAAACCTCAATCTTACCTCCAAAAGAACGACAATGTTGTTCTTCACCAGTGAACTGGTGCGGAAGAACAAAAGAACGGCGCACTCCCGCAGTAGTGCAACCTGTGTCCCTCAACACAGAACAGTGAAACCCATTGACAGTTCCTGACTCAACCAGTAAGCCGTCAGTGTTAACATGTGACACCATCGAATGGGCTACAGTAGATGGATCCGAAACATTGTCTGACATACATACCCGCGACATTCACTGCTGACTGCTCTACAGATGGACAATCCCGAGCTTTATGAAACCAGCAACCACAATTGTAACAACCTGCTGCGGGTGTACCTGAGGTATTATGAGCCTGTCCGCGCTGTCGGCCACGGTTACGCGGATACCGAGAGTTAGACGCTGTTTGACCACCTCTAGGTGTACCGGTATTTGCACCCAAATGACCAGACTGCTGACCACCACCGGTAGCAGACTGTTCAAATCGGCTGCCATGATCCCGTCCGCTACGAGAATTTTGACCACCGCGGGAATTTTGACCTCCACGGTAACGATTACGGTTCTGATTTGAACGCCAAGAGCCAAATCCACGGTCTGAACCAACACTGTTTTGGTGATGTGCGAAGGAAGCGACATTTACATCAAAAACCGTGTCCGTTCCCTTGCGGGCAAACGTCCGATCAGGATGCGCAGTCCTGTACTGTTCCGCAAGCTCGCACATTTCTTCAGCGCTCGCTCGCAACCGACCTTTCTTTTAGAAAAACAGCCAAGTCCTTTGAAACGCTGTTTAAAAATCTGCTCACGCAAAAAAAACAGATCACGAAGTTCCGCATAATCCTTTTTAGTTTTGGACAAGTCAATCCACCGATCAAGAAAATGCGCAGACCGAATCAAATACGCAGGAAATGACTCGCCTTTCTCCGGACGCACGGTACGGAATTTCTCGCGAAATCCTTCGGCGGTACACCGGTAACGCTTAAGTAATTCATCCTTAAGTTCATCCCATGTTAAAGTATCCCTCGCTGCCAAGAATGATACAGCGTCAACGCACTGCCCTTGAAAAGAGACGCAATATACAATACCCACTTATCTTTGGGCCACTCGCAAGAAGTAGCATGACTCTCAAATCTAAACAAAAATGCATCAATCTCATCTTTGTTTTCATCAAAGACAGGCATCTTGGGGATATAAGGAGAACGACCAGAAATAGTTTTCGCATCACCAGAACCCTGCGCAGAACCATTGTCTGTTACACCAAAAGCTTTTAATTTCTCCCATTTCAAGCTGAAGCTTCTTACTTTTTGTAACTCAAAATCCCTATCTGCCTTTTTTATTTCTAACTCTAACTCCATGGCTTTTAATTCTTTCTCATGCTGCTCCCTCTCCTCTCTCTCTTTGTCTTTCCCTATCCTTTTCTTTCTCTCTCTCTTCTCTCTCTCTCTTTCTTCTCTCCTTTTCTTCCCTTTCTTTTCCTTTTCTTCTTCTCTCTTCTCTCTCTCTCTCTTTCTCTTTCTTTCTTTATCCTTTTCTTCCCTTTCTTTTGCGCGCTCAGCGCGATCCTCACACTGTTTGACATATTGAATCAAGTCCGGCCCATCAAGGCCTAACGTCTTACCCTGAGACAGGTAGGTCTCAAAGGCCGACATTTTGAATGAAAATTTTTCTTCTAAGATAAAAAAAAAAAAAAAAAAATTTTTTGAAAAAGAAAAGAACAATGAAAATTTACTTTAAATTTGAAAAAGAAAAGAAAAATGATTTTAAAGTTTCAGTATAAAATTTCCTTCCACTCACACCAAAATCCAATCACTCCTATACACACTAATAAAAAAAAAAACAAAATGTTTTTCAAACAGCAAAACCAAGAAGAATTTCCCAAAAAAAAAAAAATTGTTTATTTGGACAGGCCTCCAAAATGATCACCCTTTTGGATCAAATCAGTGGCCAGGGGAGGAGAAAAATCGAATTCAAATAATAGGAAAGAAAAAGGTTGTGAAACGAAAAAAAAAAAACTACGTAAGGCTAAGCGTCTCCCATCGCCATGCCCCCTTGCTACCCGCAAGAAAGTGGAAGCTCACCAGCCTATGGAACAACAATGCCCTAACAAAACAGAGGTAGAAAAAAGAAAAACAAGAGGCACTCACTCAACAATCCTTTCACAATACACATACAAAAAAAATCTTAAAACAAATCATTAATTAAAACAATGAAAAGTGAACACTAAGTTTTAAGTGGGTTGGGGAAGAAAACAAAATTATTTTGCCACTCCAGAAAAAAAAAAAAAACACAACAACAACAAACCAAACGGTTGGTATAAATCAAAGTTGCAATAAAAATAAAGGAGGGTTACAAAACAAAATTATTTCAAAATTTGAAATAAAAAAATCAGGAAATGGATACAATATAAAGAAACTGATTCAAAATAATGAAAGGAATGCAATTTATGCAATTAATAATAAGTACAAGAAGGGGTTTAAACAAGAAAATTACAAAAAAAAAAAATGATAAAGTACTGGGGGTAGGGTATAATGGGGGGGGGGGGGGGGGGGGGGGGGGGGGGGGGGTTACATGAAAATCCTTAAAATACTCAGTAGAAAAAAAAAAAACGTGGGAATACTAAAGAGGAGGGGATTTCACAGCAAATTCTGTTCAAATTGCTGAATAATAAATCAAGAAAGGAAATATGGGGAGGGGTTTAAAAATGGAAATTTTTACAATATAAAGAAAATTAGTGGGGGGGGGGGGGGGGGGGGGGGGGGATGTATCCAAATAGAAAAGGTAATTGTACGTAATAATCATCACTGTTCCCACACAACATTCACTAATACCTTAAAAAGCAAATCATTTTTTTTTTCCAATTCAAAATGGGCACACAACTGCATCCACTCCATACACATAAGGCGCAAACAAAGGTCAATTTTGATTCATCCCCTCCTTAATCTTTTAAAATCCCATGGGGTTTTTTTTTTTACTCTGGCATCAATCAAAGCGTATATATTTTCATTATTTGTCTTTCAGCTGGTGCAGCCAAAAGCACTCTTCTTCTGCACACGTTACTGATTTTGCAGGTTTACTTACTGCAAGTGTCCACACACACTCTCTGTGGTGTCCGGAACTGGCTTCCTCTGTGCGGGGATCCCATACACATCACAACTACTGGTCGGCGACAAACTCTTGCCCAACCTGGATCTTCCCGCGGATCGGAGCTTGGCCCGGGAACGCGCGCAGCCCCCCCCCATCCACCTTAGTGCCCGATCTCCAGTCTCCTCTACCGCACGGGGAGTCGGCCCAGGGCTTGAGTACCGGTCATTCAACTACAATTCACATACTTCTGTATGTGTTAGGCTCTCTGCCTTATCATTGGGCACAGTCCGCCTCTTCTTCCAACTAAATCATCTGTTCCATTCTCAGAGTGCGCACCGATACAGGCCAACGCCTGTTTATATTCAAATCGCGTGAACAGTGTTAAAAATTTCACTCAAACCCTGGGCCACGCTCAGTCAGTACTCTCTCCCTTGTATCACACGACTAACCTATAGTGTAACGCACGAATCAATAATCTTTTTCTTAATCTGTACTGTCTCATGTAAGCTGTAGAACAGACATAGGTCAGTGAGCACAACACAACACCTGTAGGGCAGTGGTCAGTGCTGATATGTAATGTCAGTGAGGACAACACCTGTAAGACAGAGGTCAGTGTGGACAACACCTGTAAGACAGAGGTCAGTGTGGACAACACCTGTAGGACAGAGGTCAGTGAGGACAACACCTGTAGGACAGAGGTCAGTGTGGACAACACCTGTAAGACAGAGGTCAGTGTGGACAACACCTGTAAGACAGAGGTCAGTGTGGACAACACGTGTAAGACAGAGGTCAGTGTGGACAACACCTGTAGGACAGAGGTCAGTGAGGACAACACCTGTAGGACAGAGGTCAGTGAGGACAACACCTGTAGGACAGAGGTCAGTGAGGACAACACAACACCTGTAGGACAGAGGTCAGTGCTGATATGTAATGTCAGTGAGGACAACACCTGTAGGACAGACTGAGGTCAGTGAGGACAACACCTGTAGGACAGAGGTCAGTGAGGACAACACCTGTAGGACAGAGGTCAGTGAGGACAACACCTGTAGGACAGAGGTCAGTGAGGACAGCACCTGTAGGACAAAGGTCAGTGAGGACAGCACCCGTAGGACAGAGGTCAGTGAGGACACCTGTAGGACAGACTGAGGTCAGTAGTGAGATGTAATGTCAGTGAGGACAGCACCTGTAGGACAGACTGAGGTCAGTAGTGAGATGTGTGGGCAGTTATTATTTTTTATGAACCGTCATATTTTCGAGAAAAAAAAAAAAAAAAATCATTCTTTCTGAAGAACCAGTCATCATTTCTGAGTAATCAATGCCAATGTCCACCACTACTATATGATGAACAAAAATGGTGGGCTATTTAAGAAAGCTTATGCATATTTTTTTCCCTTTATTTACACAGTGAGTTAGTGATGGGTTGCAGTGAAAACAAGAGGGAAAGGCGTCGGGAAGAAGATATATGTGTGTGTGTGTGTGTGTGTGTGTGTGTGTGTGTGTGTGTGTGTTGTGTGTGTGTGTGTGTGTGTGTGTGTGTGTGTGTGTGTGTGTGTGTAAGAGACAGAGACAGACAGACAGAGAACCAAGAAGACAGAGACAGACAGAGAGAGAGAGAGAAACAGAAGAGAAAGTCTTCGGAAGAAGATATACGTGTGTGTGTGTGTATATGTGTGTGCGTGCGTGCGTGCGTGCGTGCGTGCGTGCGTGCGTGCGTGTGTGTGTGTGTGTGTGTGTGTGTGTGTGTGTGTGTGTGTGTGTGAGGGGCGCGCGCGCGCGCTAACGCGCGTGAGTGTGTGTTTGTGTATGAGTGTGTGTATGTGTGTGTCAGAGAGAGAGAGAGAGAGAGAGAGAGAGAGAGAGAGAGAGAGAGAGAGAGAGAGAGAGAGAGAGAGAGAGAGAATTATTCATGCTTTAGGCCAGACTCTGTTGCCAATACAAAAAAGGCTTAGATTTACTTTACGACATTATTAAAAAGCAGATTCATTCATTTCTGGGAGGAAAAAAAAAAACAGGGTAAATTTACTTTTTGGTGACAAAACCAACAACACTGGTTGTGCCTTTGAGCAAGACGTGGTTAATTAAAATCGATCTCTTCATTAAGTTCTGTGTACGCTGAGTGAGCGTGCATGGCTTTTTATATTGAACGAGGAAACATTAACCAGCGAAAAAAAAAATGTTTATTACTGATAATTTTAGGAACAACTCAATAACAAACTTTCATAAATCTTTTCATGTGTTAAGTATTTGAAATAACGTGAAATCAAACGATTTGCTTTAGATGGGTACAGAATTTAAAGAACTGTTAGGTAATATGGATTTGTCAGTATATTATATTACTATTACTATTGTTGTGTTATCATTCCTCTTCATACACTGACCCTATTGTTTTTAGAATAATAAAGACGTGTTGAATGGAGTAAAGCGCGCAGAGAGAGAGAGAGAGAGAGAGAGAGAGAGAGAGAGAGAGAGAGAGAGAGTGAACGAAGAGGGCTGTGAAGAAGGGCCACAGGTTGAAGTAAGCTTGGTTCCCCCTCTGTCACACACAGTGCCCGTGTCGCCGTCTGTCTGCCTCTCTGGTCCTCCTCAGGCCCGCAGTGCGCCCCCGCCCCCCGCGCCAAGTGGGACCGCTCGTCCCGCCACCCGCTCACTTCCCCTCTCGCCTTTCGCCGCTCTACTCTGTCCTTCCAACGTCTTCACCGCCACTGTACCGTCCACCCAGACTGTCCGGCAACGGTCAGCCCTGACTGCCCACGACTTGTGCCCTCTCCTCCCCCCTGTCCTGAGCTGGGCTGTGGACAGTGGTCGGGGTGTTAGCCCTCCATGGCCCAGGGTTCTGTGACAGAGGTGTTCATTCTTTGTGAGGAGTGTTCCGGGGGATGAGCCGCTTCATCTGACTGGCCTGAACAGGGAAGTTGTCCATCAGTGTGCTGACTGCAGAGATGATCGGTATGCAGAGCAGGAGGCGGGGTGATGGAGGTGAGATACGCGCCCTGGGGGCAGGTAAGGAGAGTCATCTGACATGACAAGTGGAGGCGTGTCACTTGCTGTCACATGTGCCAGCAACGGTGACGCTCGTTTTCGGTTAAAAACAAACCTGTGTGGGGATCGACCTGTGTCGTGGTCAGTGGTGAGCACCTGTGGTGACGGCACAGCGGGCAGTGTGGCAGCGGATGGCATTGTCCAGCTGTGTGCTGAGTGAAAGGAGCACTGTGTCCACTGACTACCAGGGAGTGGAATACCCTGGTCACTCCGCTGACCTGGTCCACAGGCCCTGTGTCCCTCAAGGCTAGAGAGTGGACTTCCAGAGTGGACAGACAGAGCAGTAAACAGAGAGCAGCCAACACACGGTGACTGACTGACCGCTGAAATTGACCTCTGACCTAACCTCCAGGTAAATACACAGGTTTTGGTGTGGGGATTGATGCTGATTGACAGATTGATTGGTTTTGTTTATTTGACTTTAGTATGCAGTCGAGTTGCTGCGTGCGTGAGTGAGTGAGTGAGTGTGTGTGTGTGTGTGTGTGTGTGTGTGTGTAGTAGTAGTAGTAGTAGTAGTAGTAGTAGTAACCATCAATGCCATACTTAAGTTACGGATTTTACAAACACAAATGATCTGAACATTGTCAGCAACTATCAAAGAAAAATACCAACAGAACTAGAATGCAAAGTTTCTGAAAACAATTTAAGAAGATCAAAGTCATTAACTATTTTCTGTAATGTTATCGGATTTCGATGGTTGAGCGCAGTGTCTCTATTTTTGAGCATTTGAGCTTTGATGGCAGGACAGTGCAGAAGCAGATGATTCGTAGAAATTTGACTCCCACAAACACAAATAATATTTTTACAAAATTTTGTTTTGAGAGCATTTAGACGAATCTTAAACATCAAAGACGTAACTGATCTGGATTTGGTTTGACTTAAAACTCTTAATTATTATATCCGAATGCAGTGTGTCACAAGCTGTTACACAATTATGTGAATATTGTATATCTAAGGTCTTCAACTTGTCAAAGACGGGAAAAAACATTGCTTTAAGATGGTGTGTGTATTTATTGCGGCTTGTGTATTGCACTGTGTGTCTGAACACAAGACGGGAAGAAACGTTGCTTTAAAATGGTATGTGTATTTATTGCGGCTTGTCTGTCGCTCTGTGTGTCTGTCCACAAGACAGAGTGAAACTTTCTTTACACCTGACAATGGTGTGCCTCTGTATTGCGGCGTGTCTGCCGCTCTGTGTGTATGTCCGCAAGACAGGGCAAAACGTTGGTTTACACTTCACAGTGGTGTGTGTCTTTATTGCGGCGTGTCTGCCGCTCTGTGTGTCTGTCCACAAGACAGGGCAAAACGTTGGTTTACACTTCACAGTGGTGTGTGTCTGTATTGCGGCGTGTCTGCTGCTCTGTGTGTCTGTCCGCAAGACAGGGCAAAACGTTGGTTTACACTTCACAGTGGTGTGTGTCTGTATTGCGGCGTGTCTGCCGCTCTGTGTGTCTGTCCGCAAGACAGGGCAAAACGTTACAAAGTACGTAGCGGAGTCCGTGTCTCTCAGACTAGAATTGAAAGAGGAAGTCTTGCTGTCTGAGCCTTTGGACTGGCAAGAATTAATTACGGCATGATTTGAAAGGCCCATCAGTGTCAAAGATGCCTGCATTTTATGTCTATCCTTCTGTCCGTCTATCTATCTATCTGTCTATCTGTGTATCTATCTATCTGTGTATCTATCTGTCTATCTATATATCTAGCTATCAACCTGTCCACTTACCTACCTATACCTACCTACCTACCTACCTGCCTGCCTGCCTGCCTGCCTACCTATCTATCTATCTATCTACCTACCTATCTATCCATCTATCTCTCTATCTCTCTATCTCTATCTATCTATCTATCTATCTATCTATCTATCTATCTACCCTGTCTGTCTGTCTGTCTGTCTGATTGTCTGTCTCTCCTTCTGACTGTCTGTTGATATTATGGCCTGTTTATGTAGCTGTCTATCTATTTATCTATCCCCCCCCCCCCCCCCCCCCCCCCCCCCCCCCCCCCCCCCCCCCCCCCCCCCCCCCCGTGTCTTTCTCTGTCTCTCTTCCCCACCTCCTCTGACCTCTTTCTCTGTGTAGTTTTGTTTGTTTGTTTGTAGTTTCCTTCTGTTTTACCATACCCCATCTCATTAGTATTTTATGAATAGCTTGCTTATCATTATAGAATTAGATTATCATGTTGCTATGTTGAATTGTTAGTATGAATGATATGTGTTGAAATAATGCATGCATGACAAAGACAGATTATAAGACTAGGCTTTGGCCTAAAATCTTCATCCTTGTGTATTAAAGATCAATCAAACAATCAATCAATCAATCAGTCAATCAAACAATCAGTCTGTCTTTCTCTCAGTCAGTCTGTCTGTTTGTATCTCTGTGTCTGTCTCTCTGTCTCTGTTTGTCTGTCTCTCTCTCTGTCGCTGTCTGTCTCTCTCTTCCTCCCTCCCTCCCTCCCTCTCACTTTTAGCTATGAATCAGTATGTCAGTGTGTCTGTCTTCCTTTGCATCAGTGTCTGTAATTGTGTGCCCATAGGCTTTGTCTCTGTCAGCCCATATCTACCTGTGTGTCGGGTGGCCGTCAAGACTGTCTTGCTGCCTTTCACTGTTCTCTACACATTGTATTATGTTGTAAGAATGAGGTACTCTATTAATCAGAACGCTTTGGGAAGATAGTTAATTGTCTTGAAAACATGATAAATAATATACTAGTAATACCAATAGAAAAGAAAAAGGTTTCTGAAAAAAAAACGATAGTAAACGTAACAAACATGTTAGCCTACCACTACTTCTACTCGTAAACACTATTAGATAAGACTGAACAGCGAAAAGTAACATAAGTAAATAAACAAATGAATAAATAAATGAATAATGAACACACACACACACACACACACACACACACGCACGCACGCACGCACGCACGCACGCACGCACGCACGCCCCCCCCCCCCCCCCCACACACACACACACACACACACACACACGCACGCACGCACGCACGCACGCACGCACGCACGCACGCACGCCCCCCCCCCCCCCCCCCCCCCACACACACACACACACGCGCGCGCACGCACGCACGCACGCACGCACGCACCCCCACACAAAGTATCATATTTTCTATGCTTCATACTTGACAAATTTTCCGTTTAATTCGGCCACAGTATATTTTGTCACATTCTAGCAAATGTTCTGCTGACCAGCAAGCATTTTTAAATAGGAAACGTGATCACCATTGCTCGTTTATAACTATTGTCGCGGAGAAGAGCTAAGAATTCAGAAAACAACGTGGCTTTTATTAATTACCACTGCTAGAATCAGGAATACACCTGTGAATGTCTCAAACACATGATCAACACCCGAAAACATTCACTGGTCTGTTTTTCAGTCACTAGGTGCTCTGTTGGGTACCAGTAAAAAAAAAAAAAAAATCAGTGTTTAAATTATTGTATTGCCGTATCTAGTGCTCTTCAAGAGCTGGTCTATTTCCATGTTTATTTTACTACACTCGATGAGTGTTTTTTCTAGTGTTGCCCAGGAAACATTTTTATGTTGGTTATTTTACTAAATCCAGTCAGTTTTCCTCCAGTTTTATGCAAAAAGTGACCACATCAGATATTTTTTTAGTCATTGATTACTAGTTCAGTTAATGCTTCAGTTTCATGGAAACAAAATTTAATATTCGGATCGATTTCAGTCAACAAGTGTCTTCTGGTTGTACCAAAGAAAACATTATTGTATCGGTAAGTGAGTAGTCCACTTTCGTCGAGGGTTTGTGTGTATATGTGTTTGTTTGTTTTAGCAGTCAGTGAAGGTCTTCCCAGTTTTATCAAGGAAAACATTGTTAATTAATGTTCTTTTCGATTTTTTTTTTTTTTTTTTGGGGGGGGGGGGGGGGGGGGGGGTGTCTTTTTTCTTTTTTTTTTTTTTTTTTTTTTTTTTTTTTTAATAAGACTCAGTGAAGGTTCTTCCAGTTTTATAAAGAAAAACTTTTTTTAATTGGTGCAGAAGGTTCTTTCAGTTTTATCAGGAAATTTTTTTTTTAGTCCGTGAAGATATTTCCATGTTTATCAGGGACACACTTCTTCTTTTTTTTTTTTTAAATGCCGTCAGTGAAACTTCTGCGAGTTTCTTCCAGTTTTGTGGGTTTTTTTTTTCATGGAAAAACAATTCTTGAATTTTAGTCAGTAAAGATTCTTCTTTTCTTCTGTTTTGCATGGAATACATTTTAATGCAGTCAGTGAAAAACGTTTTTAATTGCGTTCTGTTCCAGTTTTATCAGGGAAAACAGTTTAATTGCAATCATTGGAGATTCTTCCAGTTTTATCAGGGAAAACATTTTTTTAATTGCGTTCAGTTCTAGTTTTATCAGGGAATCCATTTTAACTGCAGTCAGTGACGATCCTTCCAGTTTGATCAGGGAAGACATTTTTAATTGCTTTCAGTTCCAGTTTTATCAGGGAAACCATTTTAATTGCAGTCAGTGACGATCCTTCCAGTTCTATCAGGGAAGACATTTTAATTGCTTTCAGTTCCAGTTTTATCAGGGAAACCATTTTAATTGCAGTCAGTGAAGATCCTTCCAGTTTGATCAGGGAAAATATTTTAAACTGCGTTCAGTTCCAGTTTTATCAGAGAAACCATTTTAATTGGTGTCGGTGAAGGTTCTTCCAGTTTTATCAGGGAAAGCATTTTCATTGCAATCATTGGAGATTCTTTCAGTTTTATCAGAGAAAACAGTTTAATTGTATTTAGTGAAGATCCTTCCTGTTTTATCAAGGAAAACATTCTAATTGCATTCTGTAATGGTGTTTTATCATGGAAAACTTTTTTTTTTACTTTCCAATCATTCAAGATTCTTCCAGTTTTATCGGGGAAAAACATTTTAATTCCATTCAGTGAAAGTTCTTGTTTTACCAGGGTAAACGTTTTACTTCCAGTCATTCAAGATTCTTCCTGTTTATCATGGAAAGCATTTTAATTGCATTCAGTGAAGGTTCTTTTTTATCAGGGAAAAACTTTTTTTTTATTTTCAATTATTCAAGATTCTTCTAGTTTTATCAGGGAAAACATTTTTAAATCGCAGTCAGTGAAGTTCTTCTGGTTTTATCAGGGGATCATTTTAATTCCATCATTGAAGATCCTTCCAGCTTCATCAAGGAAAACATTTTGATTCCAATCACTGAAGATTCTTCCAGTTTTATCAGGGAAAACATTTTGATTCCAGTCAGTGAATGTGCTTCAGGTCTCATCGGGGAAATGTTTTTTTTAATTCCAATCACTGAAAATTCTTCCAGTTGTATCAAGGAAAACCTTTAAATTCCAATCACTGAAGATTATTCCAGTGTTATCGACGAGAACATTTTGATTCCTGTCAGTGAATGTTCTTCCAGTTTTATCAAGGAAAATATTTCAGTGATTTTTAGTAGTGAAGTTTTCTTTCATATTTATCAGCGACACATTTTATTTTCTTTAAATTGCAGTCAGTTAAAGTTCTGCAAGTTTTAGCAGGGAAAATATTTTTTTGCAGTCAGTGAAGTTTCTTGCAGTTTTATCAGGGGAAAGTTTTTTTTAGTTGCAGTCTGTGAATGTTCTTGCAATTTTATCAGGGAAAACTTTTTTCTTAATAGCAGATTGTGGAGTTTCTTACAGTTTTATCAGGGAAAGTTTCTCTTAATCGCAATCGTGAAGGTTCTTGCAGTTTTATCAGGGAAACCATTTTTTTAATTGCAGATTGTGAAGTTTCCTGCAGTTTTATCAGTGAAAAGTATTTGTTATTGCAGATGTGAAGATTCTTGCAGTTTTATCAGGGAAAATGTTTTCTTTTTTTAATTGCAGTTTGTGTAGGTTCTTACAGTTGTATCAGGGTAAAGTTTTTTTTTTTAATTACAGAGTGTGAATGTTCTTGCAGCTTTATCAGGGAAAAGGTTTTTGTTTTTTTTTTAATTGTTGAGTGTGAATGTTCTTGCTGTTTTATCTGGGAATTTTTTTTTTTCTGATTTGCATTCTGAGAAAGTTTTTGCAGTAGTGTTATCAGGGAATTTTTGTTATCAACTGCAGTCATTAATGTTGTGGCAGTTCTATCAAGGAATATATATATATATATATATATATATATATATATATATATATATATATATATATATATATATATATATTATTAGTCTGTGAAGGTTCTTGTGGTAGATTCTTGCAGTTTTATCCGGGATTTTTTTTTTTTTTCATTTCAGTCTGTGAATGTTGTTGCAGTTTTATCAGGGACAATTTTTTTTAATTGCACTCTGTGAATGGTTTTGGAGTTTTATCAGGGAAAAGTATTTCTTTTAATGGCGGTCAGTGAGGTTTTTTCTTGTTTTATGAGTGAAAAGTTTTTTTTTTTTTTTTTTTTTTTTTACAGTCAGTTAAAGTTCTTGCAGTTTTATCAGGGAAAAACGTTTCCGTTTAATAGCATTCAGTGAAGGTCCTTCCCATTTTATCAGGAGACACATTTCACTTGTTTTCAGTCGGTGAAGGGTCGTCCAGTTTCATTGGAAAAGAAAACCGTATCATTTGTTAAATCGCGGTCATTGGGTGTACTTCTGTGTTTTTTTTTTTTTCCAAAAAAAATAGTTGAAATATTTTTTTGTTGTGTTTTTTGTTTTTCAGTGTGATCAGGGAGGGTTCTTGCTAATTTTTCCGAGGAAAACATACGTCTCTTTTAATGCACTCTGTCACTCGGTGAATGTTCCTCTACCTGTGAACAAGAAAAAAATTTCAATTTTATGTTTATCAGTTAGTGAGTTTCCCGCCAGTGTTATCGGGGAAACAGAATTTTCAATATTTATTGACCTGAAAGGCTTTTATAAGGTTACCAAGCGTTCTTTAAGCATTAACAAAGAAGAGATATCAACGTTTATTTTCATCGTTCGTTAATTTTTGTTCCAATTTTACAGAGGAAAACTTGCCAGAGTATTTATTTCTGGCGGCCATGAGTATTTAAACTGTGTCATAAATATAACATTTCAAGACATTTTTTTCAATCAGTGAATGTTCTTCCACATGCATCAAAGATTATCTCAATTTGAGAAATTAATTTGTGGTCACACACATTCACAGCAAATAAACAATAATTTAGCCACATTACCCATTTTCTCACATACGACATACATTCATATAGAGGAATTTGGATTTCAATTAAACATCTTCTCGGTTCATGAAATCAATGGACAGGGGAATAAAACTTTGTTTAAATCTGACACTTCTGCATTTAACCGATCGATATCTTCGTCCTGACTGAAAAAGGTCATACTGATTTGCAAGAACGTGGGTCTGGTCACACGTAATCTTCTTCGCTTTAGAAACAACACGGCACCTATAGCTCACTCAGACTTTTTTTTTGTCTCTCACCAACGATTTTTCCTCCCACGTTCACCACTTTCTCAAGCACATTTCTGCTCTTCACAGTCAAACCCACCATACCAACACATAAATGAGAAAGTTAGAACAGATTCCAAGAATCATGAATAAAATGTCCGAAGAATGTCAGTATTCACATGAAATGATCGCAGCTTGCGAAGACAATAATCTGGTTTGACATTTTTTGTGGACATACTCAACATGGGATTTAAAATTCAGCTTATTATCTATAAAAGTTCCTAAATATTTGTATGATTCAACACGTTCTACTTCAGCACTTTGATAAAAAAGGGGTGGTACAGCTTTTGGATTCTTTCTAAAATCAATCAACATTTCTTTTCGTTTTTTGTTACATTCAGATCAAGATAGTTATGATCGCACCAGTCAACAAATCTTTGAACCTCCTTGAAGTAAACAGAATCAGAGTTGGAAAGATCCACAAGTGCTGAGTCATCTGAATATTTAATGTACAAAGTTGAATCACTTCCTGAACAATCATTTGTGTACAGAGTAAAAAGCACTGGTGATAAAACAGTACCCTGGGGTGCGCCAGTTGAAATACATAAGACTGTATACCGAAAGCGTGGCTGTGTCTGGGGTTTGTACTGGCCTCACCTGTCAACAAAACAACAAGTGGGGCTGCCGGATACACATAGCGGTTTGCTTGGTGGTGGTGTGTCTTTCGCTGGGGGGTGGTGGGGGGTAGGGGGGGGATTCTGTAGTCAGGAAACACAGGTTGGTACACACCTGTGAGATGCTTGCGTGGAAGACTTTCTGCTGTGGTGCGTCCAGTGGCCATCACACAGTGGCGTCTGTAGCAGTTATGTCCCTTGCCGTCTTAATGGAACCTTCTTTGTCCATCCTTTCTCAACACAGCTAGGCCTCCACGGGTAATGTAGGGTTACTTCCGCTGGCTGGTTCCACGGTCCAGGACAGTTCTTCTCCGAGCTCCACTGGCTCATTCTTTCCACCAGTAATGTTAAGGAAAACGTTTTAGTCTGTAGGTGTTATTCCCCTGGATGTGTGGAAATGCTTGGTGAATACAAATAATCATCCAGCTTTGATGGTGAACAGAAATAATTATCCAGCTTTGATGGTGAATAGAATAATCATCAAGCTTTTATGGTGAACAGAAATAATTATCCAGCTTTGATGGTGAATAGAAATAATCATCCAGCTTTGATGGTGAATAGAAATAATCATCAAGCTTTGATGGTGAACAGAAATAATCATCAAGCTTTGATGGTGAATAGAAATAATCATCCAGCTTTGATGGTGAACAGAAATAATCATCCAGCTTTGATGGTGAATAGAAATAATCATCAAGCTTTGATGGTGAACAGAAATAATCATCCAGCTTTGATGGTGAATAGAAATAATCATCCAGCTTTGATGGTGAACAGAAATAATCATCAAACTTTGATGGTGAACAGAAATAATTATCCAGCTTTGATGGTGAATAGAAATAATCATCCAGCTTTGATGGTGAACAGAAATAATTATCCAGCTTTGATGGTGAATAGAAATAATCATCCAGCTTTGACGGTGAATAGAAATAATTATCCAGCTTTGATGGTGAATAGAAATAATCATCCAGCTTTGATGGTAAATAGAAATTATTATCCAGCTTTGATATCAGTGCAACTGCTGTGGTCCCTAAAACAACTGGCAATATCGAGGGCCCTCACTCTAGCACTCACTCATTCACTCACACTCACTCACTCTCTCTCTCTCTCTCTCTCTCTCTCTCTCTCTCTCTCTCTCTCTCTCTCTCTCTCTCTCTCTCTCTCTCTCTCTCTCTCTCTAACATCTACAAGCATGTTAACATCTATAAATACCTCGGAATTTATTTTTCAACACAGCTAAATTTTTGTCTGCCGCTTGTAAAGATCTTTCGAGCAGAGCTAAACATGCTTTGTTGTGCATTATGCAAAGGTTATCTAGGCTAGGAAATAAATCTTTTCATGTATTCATCAAACTGTTTGATTCTCAAATCCAACCTGTTGCACAGTATGGTGCTGAAGTATGGGGCTTAGAAAATGTTGCGCTACACTGTGAAAAAAAGTCCATTTTTTTGCCCTGGAAAAAGATTCTATGTGTGTCTGTGCAGACACCAAACGATTTGATTTATGGCGTAACAAGTAGATATCCAATTTATTCAAATTCTGTTGTAAGATGTATAGGTTATTGGTGAAGTTACTTGAAATGGAAGACGTAAGATTACCGAAGAAAGCCTATAAGATGTTATTTGATTTAGATATGAGGGGCAAGGTGAACTGGGTGACAAAAGTCAAAATGAGATGATATGAATTAGGGCTGGGATGTGCGTGGGTTAACCAGTGTGTCGGAAACAAGACTGCATTTTTGAAAATGCTTCGTATCAGGCTTATCGATTGTAGATGGCAAGACTGGAATGCTCACATTCAAGATAGTAATAGATTTGATTTATACAGACACTTCCATCCACTACATCGCATCCCAACCTACTTATCTATACAAATGGACTGCCATTTAAAGTGTATAATGACAAGATTTAGATTTGGAGTGTATGATATTAACGTTCATCGATATCGTTATCGTAAAGAGTGTACGGAGATTGAACTTGTTTGTCCTTTGTGTAAAGAGGCTCGTGAAAACGAGGTTCATTTTTGTGTTTTGCTCTCCCGCCTTGGAAACACTTAGAAGCCAGTTTATCCCATCAAAATATCATAGACACCATTCTACATTTAGACTTATCTTACTGTCACTTCTGCTCCTGAAGATGTTATAAGACAATTTGCCATCTATTTGTATAAGGCGTTCAAAATCCGCTCCATTTGCTGTGCGTGATTGATATCCTACTCCTTTCCTTTGTGTTGAATGTTCGATTTCTTGTATTCATGTGATTTGCTCTCCTTTTAGTTGCATTACGTGTATGATTCTTGAATTCATGCATTGCATGTATAAACCACCCGCTTCAAGAGGGGCTATGGCCTTTTTGAATAAATTATCCGCATCCGCATCTCTCTCTCTCTCTCTCTCTCTCTCTCTCTCTCTCTCTCCTCTCTCTCTCTCTCTCTCTCTCTCTCTCTCTCTCTCTCTCTCTCTCTCTCTCGCGTGCGCGTGCGCGCACACACACACACACACGCGCGCGGGCGCGCACACACACACACACACACACACACACACACACACACACACACACACACACACACACACACACACACACACACACACAAGAATGGAATTCTGTCATCGCAAATATGTTGAAATACTTTACAAGTGTAAACTGCTATGTTTTCTGTCTGTCTGTCTGTCTGTCTGTCTGTCTGTCTGTCTCTCTCTCTCTCTCTCTCTCTCTCTCTCTCTCTCTCTCTCTCTCTCTCTCTCTCTCTCTCTCTCTCTCTCCTCTCTCTCTCTCTCTCTCTCTCTCTCTCTCTCTCTCTCTCTGTGTGTGTGTGTGTGTGTGTGTGTGTGTGTGTGTGTGTGTGTGTGTTTTGTTTCCCTGTAATCTTAACCATGATAAATGTTACCTCGATAATATTACAAATCAAGTTTTACGATATGAATCAGATTACTACACATGTCATCCACTCTGAATCATGTGGTTTCTCTATTAATAGTGCATGTTTTGATTTTACCTTTCTCCCCCAAACACACACTCCATTGCCCCACACAACAGGAGTGGCTGAGAACTTGGTGTCTGTTTTTTGCTTCATTTAGATCGCGTACGTGCTCTTCTTTCGTCAATCCGTCATTGACATCAGAGTATTTTCATTATTATCTGTTCGAAATGGCAAATCATGTGTTTGATCATTTGCCTGTGTGTAGGTAGGAGAAATCTGACGCTTGTTATCTCTTTTGAGGTTCCTTTTTTCTGTATCAGTTTCTTTGTGCAACATTTGAATACTTTCACGACCGTTGAAACACTGTGACGTGTGTATCATCATGTGGAAAGTGAAGTAAAGTATTCCAACAAGAAAGGATCCACCCACTTGATTATATTGTGGAAAGGGACAATGTTCCAGTAAGGCCAGGTTACCCATTAACCCTTTTTATCATAATGTGGAAAGAGTCAGTGTTCCAATAAGGAAGGTTACCCTTTAACCCTTTTTATCATGTTGTGGAAAGCGACAGTGTTCCGACAAGGACAGGTTACCCTTTATCATGAAATTGTGGAAAGGTCACTGTTCCGTTAAGAAAGGTTCCACTTTAACCCTTTTTATCATACTGTGAGAAAGGTCACTGTTCCGATAAGGAAGGTACCCACCCCTTTAACCCTTTTTATCATACTATGGAAAGGGTCAGTGTTCCGATAAGGACAGGTCACCCTTTAATCCCTTTTGTTAAAGTTTGAAAAGGGGCAATGTTCCGACAAGAGAAAGTCTCACCAAGACTGACACCGCCTCTGTAGGACAGTACAGAATAACTATCCTCACTTACATTGCCCGATTCAGTTGTAACGTCAGCACTCGGCGACAACATTGCCCAAAGTTGAGCATCCTGGCAGAGCAGGAGTGACGAAAGGGGAGGAGGAGTGAGGGACAGGGAGACGGGGTGGGGGTGCCAAACTCTTCACTGACATGAGCAGAAACAGCGTGCAACAAGGCAAGAGGAGTCAGCAGAAACAGCGTGCAGCAAGACAAGAGGAGTCAGTTGTAAACAGCGTGCAGCAAGGCAAGAGGAAACAGCGTGCAGCAAGGCAAGAGGAGTCAGTTGTAAACAGCGTGCAGCAAGGCAAGAGGAAACAGCGTGCAGCAGGCAAGGCAAGTCAGCAGACACAGCATGCAGCAAGGCAAGAGGAAACAGCGTGCAGCAAGGCAAGAGGAAACAGCGTGCAGCAAGGCAAGAGGAGTCAGCAGAAATAGCGTGCAGCAAGGCAAGAGGAAACAGCGTGCAGCAAGGCAAGAGGAAACAGCGTGCAGCAGCAAGGCAAGAGGAGTCAGTTGTAAACAGCGTGCAGCAAGGCAAGAGGAAACAGCGTGCAGCAAGACAAGAGGAGTCAGCAGAAACAGCGTGCATCAAGGCAAGAGGAAACGGCGTGCAGCAAGGCAAGAAGAGTCAGTTGTAAACAGCGTGCAGCAAGGCAAGAGGAAACGGCGTGCAGCAAGGCAAGAGAGTCAGTTGTAAACAGCGTGCAGCAAGGCAAGAGGAAACAGCGTGCAGCAAGCAAGAGGAGTCAGCAGAAACAGCGTGCAGCAAGGCAAGAGGAAACAGCGTGCAGCAAGGCAAGAGGAAACAGCGTGCAGCAAGGCAAGAGGAGTCAGCAGAAACAGCGTGCAGCAAGGCAAGAGGAAACAGCGTGCAGCAAGGCAAGAGGAAACAGCGTGCAGCAAGGCAAGAGAAAACAGCGTGCAGCAAGGCAAGAGGAAACGGCGTGCAGCAAGGCAAGAGGAGTCAGTTGTAAACAGCGTGCAGCAAGGCAAGAGGAAACGGCGTGCAGCAAGGCAAGAAGAGTCAGTTGTAAACAGCGTGCAGCAAGGCAAGAAGAGTCAGTTGTAAACAGCGTGCAGCAAGGCAAAGGGAGTCAGCAGAAACGGCGTGCAGCAAGGCAAGAGGAGTCAGATGTACTTGATCCTGGTGACTGGTGCAAATTTACTCAGCAAGGTAAAGCACTATATAGAACATCAGTGACTGTATTGGACGTACTGTTGACGCAGCAAGGTAAAGCACTATATAGAACATCAGTGACTGTAGTGGACGTACTGTTGACGCAGCAAGGTAAACACTATGTAGAACATCAGTGACTGTAGTGGACGTACCGTTGACTCAGCAAGGTAAAGCCACTATATAGAACATCAGTGACTGTAGTGGACGTACTGTTGACTCAGCAAGGTAAAGCACTATATAGAACATCAGTGACTGTAGTGGACGTACCGTTGACTCAGCAAGGTAAAGCACTATATAGAACATCAATGACTGTTGTGGACGAACTGATTACTCAGCAATGTGAAGCACTGTATAGACATCAGTGACTGTAGTGGACGTACTATTTACTCAGCAAGGTAAAAGACTGTATATAACATAAGTGATGGTAGTGGACGCACTATTTTACTCAGCAATGTAAAGGACTATATTGTAGCGGACGTACTATTTACTCAGCAAGGTAAAACACTATAAAGAACATCAGTGACTGCAGTGGAAGTACTGGTTTATCAGTAAGGTAAAGTGCTATAAAACATCAGTGATTGTAGTGGACGTACTATTTATTCAGCAAGATAAAGGACTATGTAGAACATCAGTGACTGTAGTGGACGTTCTGGTTTCTCAGCAAGGTAAAGCATCAGCGATTGTAGTGGACGTATTGGTTATTCAGCAAGGTAAAAGGACTATATAGAACATTAGTGATTGTAGTGGACGTTAATGATTAGTACCGTTTTATCTCTCAGCAAAGTAAAGATAACATTGTTGAAAAGGTTGTGGTTGGTGCCATTTACTGAACAAAATAAAGGACATTACAAAACATTGGTGACTGTAGAAGATTTTGGTGAGTGTTAGTATTTACTAGTACTCAGCAAAGTAAAAGTCAATATAGAACATCACTTACTGTAGAGGATGTTGGTAATGGATTCTACAAAGTCAGCAAAGGAAAAGACCGCACAGAACACCACTATTTATAGAAGATATAAAATGTAGTTATAGTTGTGGATGTTGGTGTTGGTACAGTTTACTAAGCAAAGTGAAGGCAGTTATTGTAAAAAGATGTTATAGGTACTATTTACATAGCAAAGTCCAAGACAATACCGCACATCACTATTGCAGAGGATGCTGTCCACTAAGCTCAGCTAGACGATGAGCAGTGACTGTACAGGACATTTGTGACTGGTACTGTTCATTCAGCAAAGTAAAGGACAATATGTAACGCCAGTGACTGTGGTAGACGTTGGTGCTTGGTCATAACAAGGAAGAGAAACAGTGCAGGACATCATTTATTGAAGTGACCGTTGGAGTTTAATTCTGTTGACTTTGCAATGTAACGGACGATGCAGCACATCTGTGAATTTAGAGGACATTGGTGACTGGCACTGTTAACTCAGCCAAG
>JADBJO010003930.1:182500-190000 GCA_016801955.1 Conus betulinus | reverse complement strand
CCATTGTTTCAGTGAAGAGGGTGCAGACATGTTTAAAGCCCTCCACCTCCCCCATTGTTTCAGTGAAGAGGGTGCAGACATGTTTAGAAGCCCTCCACCTCCCCCATTGTTTCAGTGAAGAGGGTGCAGAGACATGTTTAGAAGCCCCACCACCTCCCCCATGTTTCAGTGAAGAGGGGTGCAGACATGTTTAGAAGCCCTCCACCTCCCCCATTGTTTCAGTGAAGAGGGTGCAGACATGTTTAGAAGCCCTCCACCTCCCCCATTGTTTCAGTGAAGAGGGTGCAGACATGTTTAGAAGCCCTCCACCTCCCCCATTGTTTCAGTGAAGAGGGTGCAGACATGTTTAGAAGCCCTCCACCTCCCCCATTGTTTCAGTGAAGAGGGTGCAGACATGTTTAGAAGCCCTCCACCTCCCCCATTGTTTCAGTGAAGAGGGTGCAGCCATGTTTAGAAGCCCTCCACCTCCCCCATTGTTTCAGTGAAGAGGGGTGCAGCCATGTTTAGAAGCCCTCCACCTCCCCCATTGTTTCAGTGAAGAGGGTGCAGCCATGTTTAGAAGCCCTCCACCTCCCCCATTGTTTCAGTGAAGAGGGTGCAGCCATGTTTAGAAGCCCTCCACCTCCCCCATTGTTTCAGTGAAGAGGGTGCAGACATGTTTAGAAGCCTCTCCACCTCCCCCATTGTTTCAGTGAAGAGGGTGCAGCCATTTTTAGAAGCCCTCCACCTCCCCCATTGTTTCAGTGAAGAGAGGGTGCAGCCATGTTTAGAAGCCCTCCACCTCCCCCATTGTTTCAGTGAAGAGGGGTGCAGACATGTTTAGAAGCCCTCCACCTCCCCCATTGTTTCAGTGAAGAGGGTGCAGCCATGTTTAGAAGCCCTCCACCTCCCCCATTGTTTCAGTGAAGAGGGTGCAGACATGTTTAGAAGCCCCCTCCACCTCCCCCATTGTTTCAGTGAAGAGGGTGCAGACATGTTTAGAAGCCCTCCCCCCCATTGTTCCCCCATTGGGTCAGTGAAGAGGGTGCAGACATGTTTAGAAAGCCCTCCACCTCCCCCATTGTTTCAGTGAAGAGGGTGCAGACATGTTTAGAAGCCCTCCACCTCCCCCATTGTTTCAGTGAAGAGGGTGCAGACATGTTTAGAAGCCCTCCACCTCCCCCATTGTTTCAGTGAAGAGGGTGCAGACATGTTTAGAAGCCCTCCACCTCCCCCATTGTTTCAGTGAAGAGGGGTGCAGACATGTTTTAGAAGCCCTCCACCTCCCCCATTGTTTCAGTGAAGAGGGTGCAGACATGTTTAACCAGCTCCGTGTTTGTCTTCCACAAGAGGCATTCAGTGCGTCTAAAATCAGACATTTCCATTTCCTCCAACGTCTGGGAGCTTCACCTTCGCCCTTCCCCCCTCCCCCTGCCTCCCCAATCCCTAACTCGGGGTTTGCCCCTGGGCCCACCGTAATGTCAGCGGCCCTTTGGGACGTGCTCTGTCCTCCGTTAGACTCAGTGTTCAAACCTCCTGTTTGTACACAGAGCTACTGGATTAGATTCATGTCTTTTTCAACATTATGTAACAATCATCGTTCTTTTGGGACCCTTACCTTTAACCCCACCTCCTCCTCCCTCTGCTTTGTGATTCGCTCCCCCCCCCCCCCCCCCCCCCCCCCCCCCCCCCCCCCCCCCCCGCGCCTTTGACTTGAAAATCTTCCCACGCCATTGCTTTCCGTTTGCTAAGTGGGACCCTGCTTGTGCTGACGCACTGTAGCCATTGCTGAGCCTTCACTCACCTGCGCTCCAGTCGGTCCTTCAGGGAAAACAAACTAGCCTTGTGGACTCTAGATATTTGCAAAAATAACAATTTTCCTCTAAACCGCAGACTGGAGTTAATAAAAGGGCTGGTGCTGCACCAGGTTATGGTGGAAATGCATCGTGAACATGACTGAACAATACTCTAGCAATTGCTCTTCCATGTGTATCAGGAACTGATGCGTTCCAATCCATTCCCTCATAGTCGACTCCACCCAATGGCCCTCGCTCTCACAGTCGATCAGACAACACCTGTGTGTATCAACCTTTAAAGAACACATTATTCCGATCGCTAATATTTAAAAAACTCATCTTCGCCTCCATCCCCACGTCCCATCCTCCTAACCGCATGTAATAACTCTGACAAGCATGTGTTTTGTACTTGAAATGCTGAAAATGTGCATTGGATTTGTTTGCTTAATTGCAGTGTGTGTGTGTGTGTGTGTGTGTGTGTGTGTGTGTGTGTGTGTGTGTGTGTGTGTGCGTGTGTGTCTAAGGCAAGGGTTGATTTGTTTATTTGTTTCTTTTCCGTTTCTTTCTTTTATCAAGCATGAATACGTAGGACTCTCTCTCTCTCTCTCTCTCTCTCTCTCTCTCTCTCTCTCTCTCTCTCTCTCTCTCTCTCTCAGTGATTGTCCTCTTTCTTCCTTCTACCCCCCCGCGACGTATGTTCTCCTTGGATCAAGATGAATTTGTCATCTAATATGAGCGCGCTGGTTGGCAGAGTAATGAACAATACTACCGATCAAATTTGTAAACTGACTGCTTTTTCACTTTCATATTTCCTTTTTTTTTTACCTGTTATACTCTTCATGGACCGCTTTCATATTCACAAGTTCACAAGTTTTTTTGTTTGTTTGTTTTTGTTTTTTTTTTTTTTTTTTTTTGTCCATGAAGGAAATTACATTGCAATATCATATCGTAAAATACAGTGTAAAATACAACAGAATAAAATCAAATTAATAAGCTTCTATGAACAACATTTAAGAGAAATGCAGGACAGTATTCGTATAGACCACTGGTCGCAACAGAGTCGCGCCCCCTCACGTCCCTATCTCTCTCTCTCCTCTGAGTATGTCCTCTTTCGAGTCCTAGCCTTACTTTCATCCTCCGTTTTTCAAGGTCAGCTTGTCTTGATTGTAGACTGGGGAACCTAGGAGCTGATCCGGCATGTCAAGAAAAAAGAAAGCACACACGCCAGTCACGCAGATTTTGCTGTGTTAATGATGTCAAGATCTGTAAGTCGAGGAGAAAACAAAAAAAAAAAACGTCACAACACGCCAAAAGACGGCAGTCCCAGTCACCTCCGAAGAAAACGCTGATGACCCAGGACAACCCACGGCAAAGCAGCAACGATGGCGCAGAAACTGACCACTAGAGACTTCCGCAATCATCATAGAACACCCCCTGGCACGTTAGACAGTCCTGAATGGGACTACAGCCAACGCCAGACCACCATCACCTCAAGGCCACGGCCACAAGATGAAGACCGTCCCGCACAAGGCGCAAAACGAAGGACCTAAAAGAAACGATGCAACAGATACCAAAACGCCGCTTCCGTCGGGCAGGCACTACCCAAACCAGGGAGGTCCACAACTTTTAGATGGAGACATGGCATAGATGCGACACATTGGAACAAAAAAACTCAGAGCACACACCACCATCTTCATGGCGTTCTTCGTGGACTGCATTTATATTTCTTAGCTTCTGAGTTTATCTGTTGTGTTCTTCATGGATTGTTTTCATATTTCCCAGTTTACCTGTTGTGTTCTTCATGGATTGTTTTTCATATTTCCCAGTTTACCTGTTGTGTTCTTCATGGATTGTTTTCATATTTTCCCAGTTTACCTGTTGTGTTCTTCATGGATTGTTTTCATATTTCCCAGTTTACCTGTTGTGTTCTTCATGGATTGTTTTCATATTTCCCAGTTTACCTGTTGTGTTCTTCATGGATTGTTTTCATATTTCCCAGTTTACCTGTTTGTTCTTCATGTTTCCATTCATGGTTCCTTGTTTATGTGTTGTTTTTTCTTCATGAATTATATTCACATTTCTTTGTTTACTTGGTGTATTCTTCATGGATTTGCATTCATATTTCCTGTCTTTATCTGTTGAATTTTTCAGTCTCTTCAAAGAGATGTTCGACAGATTCCGACCCATGTTCTGTCTCTCTCTCTCTCTCTCTCTCTCTCTCTCTCTCTCTCTCTCTCTCTCTCTCTCTCTCTCTGTGTGTGAAAACATCATGGGAGTCAAGAAAGAAAAGCATGGAAGCTGTCAACACCGTCACCGTTGATCGCGCATGCGAATGTGAACGTGCTTCAGTAGACTGGCTGGCAATCGTCAGGTGGCTAAGCATTCTGTGTAAAACGTGTTACATTCTGTGACAGTGTCTCGCATTGTACAGTGTCTGGCATTGCACAGTGTCTGGCATTGTACAGTGTCTGGCATTTGTATAACTTACTTGTCCAGACAGCCGGCTGGGGCAGAGGAAATTGTTTTTGATGTTTGTGCACAAGTAATTTGCGTGTTTCAATAATTGTTTTTGATATTTGTGCTTAAGGTAATGTGCGTGTTTCAATAAGTCTCGTGCTAGCTTCAAGTAGGGGGCCATTTTGTTTTCTTTGTAAAGAAATCGCAGCAACTGGATTGGATGGCTGTGTATAAAAACTTAGGTTAAACGTGTATGTAGCATCCGGGGACTTTAGACGGCGGGAGCTGTCCAATGCAAACAAACTGTCGTGTAGCAAGAGTGGTTTGTTTGAACAGTTTACTTGCTGGTGACTAAACGTGAGCATTGAGATCGGATTTTTTTTTTCCAGTGGCAGAGCTGCTTCTTTTTAACTTCTTTAGACTGGCCGCATTGTGGGACTAGCTTTTCATTCAACCCTTCTTCTTTTATACGTTAACTGGCCACCATGGCCATGGAGATGGACTTAACGATGGCTACAGCATGAACTTTAGATTTTAGCCCTCACATTCTGAATGTTCGGGTTTTGTTTTCTCCCATTGCGTTCGTAAACTGAACTTTTAGAAATGATAATCAAATGTGGAGAATCCATTCTTGAAGACGGGCTTGATGTGCGTGAAGTGCCCATCTTTATTCCCTGAATTCCAGACAGACCACTGCAGACAGACCATTGCACCACTGCAGACAGACCACTGCAGACAGACTATTGCACCACTGCAGACAGACCACTGCAGACAGACCATTGCACCACTGCAGACAGACCACTGCAGACAGACCACTGCACCACTGCAGACAGACCACTGCAGACAGACCACTGCACCACTGCAGACAGACCACTGCAGACACCACTGCAGACAGATCACTGCACCCCTGCTGCAGACAGACCACTGCAGACAGACCACTGCAGACAGACCACTACAGACAGACCACTACAGACAGAGCACTGCAGACAGACCACTGCAGGCAGACCACTACAGACAGACCACTACAGACAGACCACTGCAGACAGACCACTGCAGGCAGACCACTGCACCACTGCAGACAGACCACTGCAGACAGACCACTGCAGACAGACCACTGCAGGCAGACCACTGCAGGCAGACCATTGCACCCCTGCAGACAGACCACTACAGACAGATCACTGCAGACAGACCACTGCAGGCAGACCATTGCACCCCTGCAGACAGACCACTGCAGACAGACCACTGCAGGCAGACCACTGCAGGCAGACCATTGCACCCCTGCAGACAGACCACTACAGACAGATCACTGCAGACAGACCACTGCAGGCAGACCACTGCACCACTACAGACAGACCACTGCAGACAGACCACTGCAGGCAGACCATTGCACCACTGCAGACAGATCACTGCAGACAGACCACAGGTCAAGGCTTTTGGCACACACAGCGGGCTGAAACCACCTGGCCCCACCACAAATCCCATTTCTAGGGCTTGGACGATCCCCTGAGAGGGCAGGAGGGTAGGAAGAAAGGGAGGCGGAAATGGGGAGGGGGGGTCGGGGAAGGGGGGGTGGGGGGTTGAGGGGAAAAAGCTGGAGTCGTGTTACCCTGCCAGTTAATCTGCTGTCTCAACACGGTCCCCCCGTGGCTCTGGCTATAGTGTGGCCGGCAGTATCCTTGCTGGGAGAGACATGGTGTAGCCTTTGTCCTCGTGCTTCACAGCCTGTAGACATGTAGCCTGGTCATGTTTTACAGGCTAAGGACTGTGGTGTTTTAATGTTTTACAGGCTGTAGACATGTAGCCTGGTCATGTTTTGCAGGCTAAGGACTGTGGTGTTTTAATGTTTTTACAGGCTGTAGACATGTAGCCTGGTCATGTTTTACAGGCTAAAGACTGGCGTTTTAATGTTTTACAGGCTGTAGACATGTAGCGTTTGAATGTTTTACAGGCTAAAGACTGTGGCGTTTTAAGCATTTTAATGTTTTACAGGCTGTAGACACGAAGCGTTTGAATGTTTTACAGCTTGTGGACACGTAGCGTTTGAATGTTTTACAGCCTGTAGACACGTAGCGTTTGAATGTTTTACAGCTTGTGGGACACGTAGCGTTTGAATGTTTTACAGCCTGTAGACACGTAGCGTTTGAGTGTTTTACAGCCTGTAGACATGTAGCGTTTGAATGTTTTACAGCCTGTAGACACGTAGCGTTTGAATGTTTTACAGCCTGTAGACATGTAGCGTTTGAATGTTTTACAGCCTGTAGACACGTGGCGTTTTAATGCTTTAAAGCCTGTAGACATGTAGCGTTTAAATGCTTTAAAGCCTGTAGACATGTAGCGTTTGAATGCTTTACAGCCTGTAGACATGTAGCATTTTAATGTTTTACGGCCTGTAGACATGTAGCGTTTTAATGCATTACAGCCTGTAGACATGTAGCGTTTTAATGTTTTACAGCCTGCAGACATGTAGCGGTAATGTTGTGCAGGCTGTGCGTGTACTCATTGTGTTACACCTTTTCGGGCTGTGTACGTGTCCATGTAGAGAGTCCTTCACAGACTTAGTACATGTAACATGTATATAAAAATATAACTTGTCATATAAATATATAACATGTATATTGTCCATGATGAACTGCACAACTGTGTAGGCAGCATGTGTCCTAAGTCTGTTCATTCTTAGTCCAGCACAGACTACACACTTAGGATTAGTATATACCGAAAAACAGTCAACTCAACATATCCACTGAATGATAAAACTACACTATGAAATGCTCCTTAGATGTAGAATACGCCGAAAACAATCAGTTCATATATCCATTGTATTACAAGCTGCACTATGAAATACATTTAAGATATAGAATACTCCGAGTACTGCCAACTCAATGTATCCTCTGTATGATGAATCTACACAAAAAGCACTCTTAAGATAAAGAATATACCGGAAAACAGTCAACTCAATACATTAACTTTGTGATAAAACTACACTATGAAACACACTTGAGATATGGAATATACCGAAAAACAGTCAACTCAATTTATCCACTGTATGATAAAACTACACTATAAAAAACACACTTGAGATATAGAATATCCCAGAAAACAATCAACTCAATTTAGCCACTGTATTATAAGGTACACTATAAAAAACACATTAAGATATACAATACGCCGAAATACTGTCAACTTAATGTATCCTCTGTATGATGAAGCTTCACACACACACACACACACACACACACACACACACACACACACACACACACACACACAC
>JADBJO010003930.1:172500-177500 GCA_016801955.1 Conus betulinus | reverse complement strand
GCCATTACCAGTTTGTCTGGTTTGTTTGATGTTATTTACATCCATTGATAATTTTGTTTTACCGATTAAATATTTATATCCACAGATACCCCTACCCATTCACCCCCACTCCTAAAAAAAAAGACAACACGAGAATACATAAAGCCAAAGAATACAGTTCTCACTTTTTTTCCCTGGTAAAAGGCGAAACGAGAATACATAAAGCCAAAGAATACAATTTTCACTTTTTTCCTGGTAACAGACAAAACGAGAATACACAATGCCAAAGAATATAAATTTTCACTTTTTTCCTGGTAAAAGACAAAACGAGAATACATAAGGCCAAAGAATCCAGTTCACACTTTTTCCTGATAAAATACATGATTATTTCAAACTGATACAGATTGCGTTCCGTATGGAAGTCCTACACAGGTAAAAGTGACTTTCAGTTCCTGCCATGTTGCCTTGCAACCAGTGACACGGTGAAAAGGTCATCGCTGAGTGACCCTGACTCTGAATTGGGGGTCTACTGGTTATGAAGATTTGTCCTTCAGAAGTTTAATGTCACGGTATGCAGTGCCATTACTCTTTGACCTGGGCCTAATACGTAGCGAGACGTTAGAACAACCATGACGTTAGAACAACCATGACGTTAGAACAACCATGACGTTAGAACAACCATGACGTTAGAACAACCAAACATCTTAGTCCAGACCACGGTCAAAACGGTCGACGTAGACACAGATCCCTGTGGTTGGTTTGTGGAATTTACGTCCATGCTGTCCCCAGTGAATGCGGCAGACGGAAGTAAACCCTGGGAGAGAAGTTTTATTCCCCTGTCCATTGATTTCTTGAACCGAGAAGATGTTTAATTGAAATCCAAATTCCTCTATATGAATGTATGTCATATGTGAGAAAATGGGTAATGTGGCTAAATTATTGTTTATTTGCTGTGAATGTGTGTGACCACAAATTAATTTCTCAAATTGAGATAATAAAGTTTACTTGACTTGACTTGACTTGACTTGAGGTGTAGAGGGCCCAATGTAAAACCACCAGGACGACAACACATTATTATGGACAGGTGTAGAGGGCCCAATGTAAAACACCAGGACGACAACACATTATTATGGACAGGAGTAGAGGGCCCAATGTAAAACCACCAGGACGACAACACATTATTATGGACAGGTGTAGAGGGCCCGATGTAAAACCACCAGGACGACAAACATTATTATGGACAGGAGTAGAGGGCCTAATGTAATACCACAGGACGACAACATATTATTATGGAGAGGAGTAGAGGGTCTAATGTAACACCGTCAGGACGACAACACATTATTGTGGAGAGGAGTAGATGGTCTAATATTACACCGTGAGGATGACAACACATTATTGTGGAGAGGAGTAGAGAGCCTAATGTTACATCATCAGGACGACAACATATTGTGGAGAGGAGTAGAGGGTCTAATGTAACACCGTCAGGACGACAACATTATTGTGGAGAGGAGTAGAGGGTCTAAATGTAACACCGTCAGGACGACAACTGTTATGGATGGTGTGCGGTGCGTGTTTTTGCTGTCTGACTCTCGCTCTCAAAAGTTTGGATGCGTGTAATAATTATTCCCTACACACACCCACACCATACGCACATGGATAGCCAGGCAACACACGAGTTATTTTTTTTTTCTTTATAATTATGCTGCCTGAACCATCAGAATATACATTCATGTGAATTGGTACAAATCAATACATATCACTACATAGTATATAGATCAAGATATCAATACATAGGAACTTCAATTATCAGATATCAGTGTTTATATTACATATCTTGATATCACTCACAGATCTCGCCGGCGCCGTCCACAGTGTCTCACATATACAGTCAACACACACTCGGTTCCACAGTACTCAAACCACAGTCTACAACACTAAAAGAACGCAAAGAAGGATAACCAATACCCACACAATAAGCACGGCTGTTCATAAACACAAACGACGACGAAGAAGAAACAACATGTTCATGTTCTCCACACAGCAAGCACAATAAATTACGTTGAACTATCAGAAGAAGAACCGCAGATTCACAGGACACAGTAATCCATAGCAGAAGAACCGCAGATTCACAAAGCACAGCAATCCATAGAAGAATAACCGCAGATTCATAAAGCACAGTAATCCATTGAAGAAGAACCGCAGATTCATAAAGTACAGTAATCCATTGAAGAAGAATCGCAGATTCACAAGGCACAACAATCAATATTGAATCCCCGCAGAACACTTTTTTTTTTTTTCAGCAAAGTCCCATAGAACACAATAAACTTCGATTCGACGACGTGTAGTTGATCTAAAACAAAATTTAATTAACTTCTCCGTGTATTGATATTACAATGTTCATCATCAATAAACTCAGCCCACCGACACACATATGAGGTGGTACAATTTGCGCACATAAATTTTCTTGCAGGAGTTTTAAGTCTTTCTCGGGCGACACAGCCTTCACAACAATTTTAATTACAAATAAATGTCCTGGTACATATTTCACTGGTACCGTCATCAAAAGTATCGCACATACACATTAAACATCGATGCACTACTGACTTGAAAGTCAGCCTCTCCACATAGTATCACTACGGAGAAAACGACGATTTAAACAAAATAAAACTAAGCTGCACACCCAAGCCTCGGCCGTTAGTTCTTGCTCTCTCTCTCGTCAATATCATTATTTTCGTCATGTAGATACCTATGTCATTTTAAGTTGACGTCATAATTTACACAACAACATTATTGTGGAGAGGAGTAGAGGGTCTAATATCACACCGTCACGATGACAACACATTATTGGAGAGGAGTAGTAGAGGGTCTTATGTTACATCATCAGGACGACAACACATTATTGTGGACAGGAGTAGAGGGTTTAATGTAACACCGTCAGGACGACAACAAATTATGGAGAGAAGGAGTAGAGGGCCTAATGTAACGCCACCAGGACGACAACACATTATTATGGAGAGTAGGAGCAGAGGGCCTAATGTTACATCATTAGGACGACAAGGCAGTATGATGGAGACTGAAATGACCTTGGGCACCTTGGATACCAACTGGTCACCTTGTGGTTGCAGGTTTTTTTGGTCCAAACCACTCAGCTCAAGGCTTCCTGTGTCTGTTTTCCTCATTCAGACTTTAAGCAGTGATGTGTATTTCTCATTCAGACTTTAAGCCGTGATCTGTACTCCTGACTCAGACTTCATGAAATGATCTGCATTCCTCACTACGACTCCATGAAGTGATCTGTATTCCTCACTACGACTCCATGAAGTGATCTGTATTCCTCACTCAGACTTCATGAAGTGATCTGTATTCCTCACTCAGACTTCATGAAGTGATCTGCATTCCTCATTACGACTCCATGAAGTGATCTGTATTCCTCCCTACGACTCCATGAAGTAATCTGTTTCCTCACTACGACTTCATGGAGTGATCTGTATTCCTCACTCAGACTTCATAAAGTGATCTGTATTCCTCACTCAGACTTCATGAAGTGATTTGTATTCCTCACTCAGACTTCATGAAGTGATGTGTATTCCTCACTCAGACTTCATGAAGTGATCTGTATTCCTCACTCAGACTTCATGAAGTGATCTGTATTCCTCACTCAGACTTTCATGAAGTGACCTGCATTCCTCACTCAGACTTCATGAAGTGATCTGTATTCCTTTGTGGACCTCTCTGGTTGAAATAAGTACACATTGTTATAGCGACAACATCAACAACAACATCATCATCAAGTCTTTTTTTACCTCTAAATTCAGGGATTTGTTTCACAGTTGGCAAAGAAAACTGCAACGGAAAGGAAGAAAAATTCCTTCCAGAGTAAATCACGTCCAATTAACAACTCCTTTGTGGTACAGGTCTTTGTGGTCTAATGGAGTGTTTTTTGGTTTTTCCTCATGTGTAATGGGGTTTTGTGTCTTTCCATTTTCGGCTGTTGCTGGCCTGCCTCTGTGTGTGTGTGTGTGTGTGTGTGTGAAGGGCTGTGTTGAAACGCACACCACTCCACCCTGCCCTCAGCACAGAGCGTTGAACTCGTTCAGGCGTCACGGAGCTTCATTTGTTATCACCGCCTCCATCAGAGTTTTCCTGTGTGAATTGCAAATTTTAATCTCTCTCTCTCTCTCTCTCTCTCTCTCTCTCTCTCTCTCTCTCTCTCTCTCTCTCTCTCTCTCTCTCTCTCTCTCTCTTTTCCCCCCCTCTTTCTTGTCTTCGCACTTCTTTTCTCTTCTTTTCTGTCTTCTCATCACTTTTCTTCTTTTCTGCTCTTCTCTTCTCTCATCTCTTCTACCTTATCCACTCTCTTGTCTGTCTGTTCATCTCTCAAAACTTTCGTCATCTCCTGTCTTCTCTTTTCTTTCTTTTTCTTCTCTTATCTCTCTCTCTGTGCTCTTTTCTTCCCTCCTTTATTGTCTCTTTCGTCTGTTCTTTTCTTTCTTTCTTCACTTCTCTTCGTTTCTCTCTCTCTCTCTCTCTCTCTCTCTCTCTCTCTCTCTCTCTCTCTCTCTCTCTCTCTCTAATTTGTCGAAACCTATAGAAAAGCACCTTAAGCAAAGCCCCCAAAGGCACTTCGTTACACATAAATTATTTCATTTAAATCAAAGCGGTTTAGAGAGAAAATCATTCATGTCAGACGGTTGTTACCCAATCTGGTAGAACAGTAGCATTGAAATATCAATAATGATCTTCTCACAGGAACGATATTTGTGGAGTTTGCTAAAGTTTTCGATGTTATAAAACATGATCTCTTCTTGAAAAAACTTACTTGTATGGTTTAACTCCAAAATCTGTCAATCTTCTCCCATCTTTTCTATCAAAGCGAAGGCAAATAGTTGTTCAAGATATGATATCATCCACTTTCATGCCAGTCAATTTCGGTGTGCCTCAGGGTTCAGTCTTAGGACCAATGTTATTAACAATTTACATAAACGATCGCCCTCTTTACATTTCCTCTTCTTGTGAGCTTT
>JADBJO010003930.1:167500-170000 GCA_016801955.1 Conus betulinus | reverse complement strand
ACAGGGAAAACACAGTTAACAACACAACACACAGGGAAAACACAGCAGACAACGCACCACAGGGAAAACACAGTGGACAACGCTCCACAGGGAACACACAGTGGACAACACACCACAGGGAAAACACACAGTGGACAACACACCACAGGGAAAACACAGGGAACACACAGTGGGGAACACACAACACACCACACCACAGGGACCAAACAGTGAACAACACACCACAGTGAACACACAGTGGACAACACGCCACAGGGAACACACACAGTGAACAACACACCACAGGGGAACACACACAGGGAACAACACACCACAGGGAACACACAGTGGACACAACCACATCACAGGGAACACACAGTGAACAACACACCACAGGGAACACACAGGGAACAACACACCACAGGGAACACACAGGGACAACACACACAGGGAAACACACAGTGGACACAACGCACCACAGGGGAAAACACAATGAACAACACACACAGGGAAACACAGTGGTCAACACATCACAGGGAACACACAGTGAACAACACACACCACAGGGAACACACAGTGAACAAACACACCACAGGGAACACACAGTGGACAACACGCCACAGGGAAAACACAGTGAACAACACACCACAGGGAAAACACAGTGGACAACACACGCCACAGGGAACACACAGTGGACAACACACCACAGGGAACACACAGTGGACAACACGCCACAGGGAAAAAACACAGTGGACAACACACCACAGGGAAAACACAGTGGACAACACACACACAGGGAACACACAGTGAACAACACACCACAGGGAAAACACAATGAACAAACACCACAGGGAAAACACAGTGTCAACACATCACAGGGAACACACAGTGAACAACACACACACAGGGGGACACACAGTGAACAACACACACCACAGGGAACACAGTGGTCAACACACCACAGAAACACACAAAATGGACAACACACCACAGGGGGGGGAAAACAGTGAACAACACACCACAGGGAAAACACAGTGAACAACACACCACAGGGAACACAGTGAACAACACACCACAGGGAACACAGTGAACAGCGCACCACAGGGGACACAGTGAACAGCAAGGTACGTCGAGACCGTGTGAAGAAAGGTTGTAACACATCAAACAGCAAGGTACGTCGAGACTGTGTGAAGAAAGGTTGTAACACATCAAACAGCAAGGTACGTCGAGACCGTGTAAAGACAGGTTGTAACACATCAAACAGCAAGGTACGTCAAAACCGTGTGAAGAAAGGTTGTAATACATCAAAGAGGAAGGTACGTCGAGGCCGTGTGAAGAAAGGTTGTAAACATCATCAAACAGCAAGGTACTTAAAAACCGTGTGTGAAGAAAGGTTGTAACACATCAAACAGCAAGGTACGTAAAAAACCGTGTGAAGAAAGGTTGTAACACATCAAACAGCAAGGTACGTCGAGGCCGTGTAAAGAAGAAAGGTTGTAACACATCAAACAGCAAGGTACGTAAAAACCGTGTGAAGAAAAGTTGTAATACATCAAAGAGGAAGGTACGTCGAGGCCGTGTGAAGAAAGGTTGTAACACATCAAAGAGGAAGGTACGTCGAGGCCGTGTAAAGAAAGGTTGTAACACATCAAACAGCAAGGTACGTAAAAAACCGTGTGAAGAAAGGTTGTAACACATCAAAAAGGAAGGGTACGTCGAGGCCGTGTGAAGAAAAGGTTGTAACACATCAAACAGCAAGGTACGTCAAGGCCGTGTAAAGAAAGGTTGTAACACATCAAACAGCAAGGTACGTCAAGGTACGTCAAAACCATGTGAAGAAAGGCTGTAAACACATCAAAGAGGAAGGTACGTCGAGGCCCGTGTGAAGAAAGGTTGTAACACATCAAACAGCAAGGTACGTCGAGACCGTGTAAAGAAAGGTTGTAACACATCAAACAGCAAGGTACGTCGAGACCGTGTAAAGAAAGGTACACACCAAAGAGGAAGGTACGTCGAGGCCGTGTGAAGAAAGGTTGTAACACATCAAACAGCAAGGTACGTCGAAAACCGTGTGAAGAAAGGTTGTAACACATCAAAGAGGAAGGTACGTCGAAGAAGGTACGTGTGAAGAAAGGTTGTAAGACGGAAAGAACAGCACAGATAAGAAGGAAATTGTGGCAAGCTTTTACTGGGCCTGGAGTGAGGTCATACCTGCTGGTGGCTTCCCTTGGTTGGTGGGTTAGTGTGTTGGTTGGTGGGCTGGCTGGTGGGTGGGTTGGTGGTTTGGTTTGTCGCCACCATTCTCCTGGTCGCTGCCCCGTGGCCCCTTTACTCAGGTTCTCGTTATTATTTTTTCAATCATTATTTTACGCTGACTGTGATCTGGGAAGCAATGCCTTGTGCATGTTTATGTCTGTTGTCTGTAACGCCCAAAGAAGACATGTTTATGTCTGTTGTCTGTAAAGTCTAAAGAAGGCATGTTTATGTTTGTTGTCTGTAACGTCTATAGAGGCCATGTTTA
>JADBJO010003930.1:130000-162500 GCA_016801955.1 Conus betulinus | reverse complement strand
CTGGTTCCCCACTCCCCGCCACTGCCAGCACACTGATTGAGGCTGACGTGTGGGGCTAATCACCACTGCCCACCGTCGGCCCCCTACGTCACAGAGAGGGGAGAAGGTGTACGGGTGGAGATGAGGGGGGAGGGATTGTAGAGAGTAGAATGTGTGTGTGTGTGTGTGTGTGTGTGTGTGTGTGTGTGTGTGGAGCACTTGAGTTATTCCTTTCCTGAACAGATATTTCCTTTGACACTCGGGGCGCGTGGGAGAGGAAAACACGTGTGTGTGTGTGTGTGTGTGTGTGTGTGTGTGTGTGTGTGTGTGTGTGTGTGTGTGTGTGTGTGTGTGTGTGTGTGTGTGTGTGTGTGTGTGTGTGTGTGTGTGTGTGTTGTGTGTGTGTGTGTGTGTGTGTGTGTGTGTGTGTGTGTGTGTGTGTGTGTGTGTAACGCGCGCGCGTCTGTGTTTGCTTAAATGTGTGGTTAAGTGTGTGCACGTGGGTGTGAATGCGTCTCTCTCTCTCTCTCTCTCTCTCTCTCTCTCTCTCTCTCTCTCTCTCTCTCTCTCTCTCTCTCTCTCTCTCTCGCGGCAACTTTTTCAAGTTGTTCCAAGGGTGTGTACGGCAGGTTCCGTACCTAATTCAAATGGAGTTTCCACAACTTCATGAATCACGGACCCTGACATATAGATAAGTCGTTGATAACATAGACAGATCAAAAGCAAACAGACGAGGTTTAAACAATGTAGTGTACAGATCAAAACAAAAACAGACGAGGTTTAAACAATGTAGTGTCTTATTCAGCTTCTTTCCGTCTAAGATCAGCTGAAGAGAAATGTGGCCTTAGAAGGTCAGACAGAAATGTGCTCCAATTCCAGCCAGCTAAATGGTTGTCTCCATACACAAAAAATAGTCACTTCATCTGATTAGTTGTACCAAAAAACAGCAATGTTCTCACTCTCTTGCTGTTGGCGGACGTCTCTACTTTTCGTGTTCAGATCACAGGACGTAGTGTGTTTTGTGTACAAACCACAGGACGTCACTACTTTTTGTGCATCAACCACAAGACGTCACCACTTTTTGTGCACCAAACAGAGACGTCACTACTTTTCGTGCACCAACCACAGGACGTCACTACTTTCTGTGCACCAACCACAAGACGTCACCGCTTTTTGTTCACCTACCACAGGACGTCACTACTTTTCGTGCACCTATCAGAGAACGCTACAACTGTTGGCTATTTTCGCTGTCATGCAGGAGAGTTTCAAGGCACGCCGGCGATTGCCCTGCTCTCCCTGCAAAAAGCAATTACACGCCAAGAATTCTTTGCGGCCAGCCACAACAAAAAGGTGCTGAGGTGTCGGGGACCAGGTGTGTTAATCAGCACGGGCAATCTGTGCAGGCGTGCAGCACTTACCTCTCTCTTCCCCCTGCCACACCTTTGTCTTCACTTCGTCTCCTGAACTATTTGTTTGTTTGCTTGTCTTGAGCGCGCAGGAGGGGGCGGTGTGTGTGTGTGTGTGTGTGTGTGTGTGTGTGTGTGTGTGTGTGTGTGTGTGTGTGCGTGCGTGCGTGCGTGCGTGCGTGTGTGTGTGTGTGTGTGTGTGTGTGTGTGTGTATGTGTGATGTGTGTGTGTGTGTGTGTGTGTGTGTGTGGTGTACGAGCGGGCGGGCGCTGTATGACCGTCAAGACGACCAAACAAACTCAGTGACGAGAGAACTGAATGAGCAGTGTCAACTGGGCCAGTCCCACATGGAGCTGGATGACGCACGAAGCTGTGAGGGACAGGACCCAGAATTCCCCGAGGACACGACAGGGTGGAACAACTTCCTGCAGACATACCTGACTGCGCGATTGAGGGCCTGACAGCTGATTGTCTCCCCTTTGTCTCCACAGCGATCACCAGGTGGCCATGTTCCTGTCTGCACAGCGATCACCAGGTGGCCATGTTCCTGTCTGCACAGCGATCACCAGGTGGCCATGTTCCATTCTGCACAGCGATCACCAGGTGGCCATGTTCCATTCTGCACAGCGATCACCAGGTGGCCATGTTCCATTCTGCACAGCGATCACCAGGTGGCCATGTTCCATTCTGCACAGCGATCACCAGGTGACCCATGTTCCATTCTGCACAGCGATCACCAGGTGGCCATGTTCCATTCTGCACAGCGATCACCAGGTGACCATGTTCCTGTCTGCACAGCGATCACCAGGTGGCCATGTTCCTGTCTGCACAGCGATCACCAGGTGGCCATGTTCCATTCTGCACAGCGATCACCAGGTGACCATGTTCCATTCTGCACAGCGATCACCAGGTGGCCAGGTTCCTGTCTGCACAGCGATCACCAGGTGGCCATGTTCCTGTCTGCACAGCGATCACCGGGTGGCCAGGTTCCTGTCTCCTCAGCTATCACCAGGTGACCAGGTTCCCATCGCTGCTCTGTCCATCATCTCGATAGCCTTGACAGCAAACTTTACAGTTTACAGTGTCGATCATTTTGATGCCTTTGATGGCAAACTTTACAGTGTTTACTGCTGTCAATCATGTTGATGCTGTTGATGGCAAACTTTGCAGTGTTTGTTTACAGCTATCAGTCATTTTGATACTGTTGATGGCAAACCTTACAGTGTTTACGACTGTCAGTTGTGTGTTATATCTGTCAATCATTTTGATGCCGTTAATGGTGAGACATTACGAGGTTCACTTCTATTGATCGTGGCTCAGAGGGTAGGTCAGCTATGTGATTGATGTTGATGGGTTCACTTCTGTTGATCGTGGCTCAGAGGGTAGGTCAGTTATGTGATGTGATGTTGATGGGTTCACTTCTGTTGATCGTGGCTCAGAGGATAGGTCAGCTATGTGATTGATGTTGATAGGTTCACTTCTGTTGATCGTGGCTCAGAGGGTAGGTCAGCTATGTGATTGATGTTGATGGGTTCACTTCTGTTGATCGTGGCTCAGAGGGTAGGTCAGCTATGTGATGTGTTGTTGGCGGGTTCACTTCTGTTGACTGTGTGGCTCAGTGGGTAGGTCAGCCATGTAATGTGTTGTTGGCGGGTTCTGTGCACAGGTAATCACCGTTGTCGACCCCCTAATTATTCCTCCCTTCCTCACCTCCCTCTTCCTCCCTCGATTTACACACCCCAGCTCCACTCCACTCCCCTGAACCGCCAGTTCCTGCCGGCCGTTGTGTGGAGCTGTGAGGGGTGATTGGGAGTGAGGGGGTACTGGCTCACCACGAGCTGTGAGGGGTGGTTAGGAGTGAGGGGGGTACCCACCACGAGCTGTAAGGGGTGGTTAGGAGTGAGGAGGGGGTACCCACCACGAGCTGTGAGGGGTGGTTAGGAGTGAGGGGGTACCCATCACGAGCTGTGAGGGGTGGTTAGGAGTGAGAGGGGGTACCCACCACGAGCTGTGAGGGGTGGTTAGTAGTAGTGAGGGGGTACCCACCACGAGCTGTGAGGGTGGTTAGGAGTGAGGGGGGTACTGGCCCGCCACGAGCTTTGAGGAGTGGTTCGGAGAGTGAGGGGGTACCCACCACAAGCTGTGAGCGGTGGTTCGTAGTGAGGGGGTACCCCACCACGAGTCGTGAGGGGTGGTTAGGAGTGAGGGGGTATTGGTCCGCCACAAGCTGTGAGGGGTGGGTAGAGTGAGGGGTACCACACGAGTTGTGGGGGTTGTTAGGAGTGAGAGGGTACCACCACGAGCTGTGACGGGTGGTTAGGAGTGAGGGAGTACTGGCCCGCCACAGAGGTCGTCACCCCGTCACCCGTGTTTTCCAACTCGTCATGGGACTGGTGGTTTTTCCCCCACTTCCCCATCCACCCCTCTCACCCTGCTATCCTTCCATCTGCTTGACATATCCACCACCTCCATCTCTCCCCATCCTCTCTGTCTGTCTGTCTGGCTGGCTGTCTCCCCCTCTCTCACTCGCTTTCTCTCTCACTCTCTCTCACTCGCTTTCTCTCTCACTCTCTCCTCTCCTCTCTCTCTCTCTCTCTCTCTCTTCTCTCTCTCTCTCTCTCTCTCTCTCTCTCTCTCTCTCTCTCTCTCTCTCTCTCCTCTCTCCTCTCTCTCTCTCTCTCCCTCTCTTCCTCGCTCTCTCCCCCTTCTCTCTTTGGGAGTGGGAGAGGTAAATGAGGCAGTGGGGTTAATCAGAGGTATCACATGACTTTGCCGTTCACTTGAGGTGCTCTCTCTCTCTCTCCTCTCTCTCTCTCTCTCCTCTCTCTCCCTCCCCCCCCTCTTTCTCTCTCTCTCTCCCTCTCTCTCCCTCCATCCCAGAAGATTTTTAGGCAAAGGATGGTAGACTGTTTTCAGCAAGACTGGGTTAGCAAATTAAATTCAAGTGATCGCTTCAACACCTATTGTTCATTTAAGTCTGTTTTTCAACCAGAACCGTATCTGACCTATTTAACGGTTAACAAATTTTAAAATGTGTTTCACCAAATTTCGTCTTGGGTTAAACGACCTGAATGTAAATAGCAGATACAAAGAAAATATCAAAAACATGTCCTTTTTGTAACCAACTTGAGTCCGAACTCCACTTTCTATTGAGATGCAATGCTTATATGCCTTTCAGAGAAAAATACATACTGAAGCACAGACAATTTCAGAACGTGAACTCTGTTGAACTGAAACAATTACTTGCAAACGAAAATGTGCATATTACATGAGATATTGCTATGTACATTTATTATGCTTTGAAAAAAAGAGAACAACTCATATCTCATACAGCATGAATAATCAGTTACGTTCATAAAGAAGCATTATTAGTACATCGAAAAATATATTTTTGTTATCATTTTTCTCCTTTTTTCTGTTATGTGTGCACTGCACCTCACATTGTTATAGGCCAGAGGCCTGAAACATTAAAATTGTGTTCAACTGTGTTCAATTGTTCTCCCTCCATCCCCCCCTCTCTCTCTCTCTCTCCATCTCCCTCTCTCTCTCTCTCTCTCTCTCTCTCTCTCTCTCTCTCTCTCTCTCTCTCTCTCTCTCTCTCTCTCCTCCTCTCCCTCCCTCTCTCTTTTCTCAAGTCAAGTCAAGTCAAGTCAAGTCAAGTCAAGTAAACTTTATTATCTCAATTTGAGAAATTAATTTGTGGTCACACACCTTCACAGCAAATAAACAATAATTTAGCCACATTACCCATTTTCTCTCACATGACTACACATTCATATAGAGGAATTTGGATTTCAATTAAACATCTTCTCGGTTCAAGAAATCAATGGACAGGGGAATAAAACTTTGTTCTCTCCCTCCCTCTCTCTCCCTCCCTCTCTCTTTTCTCTCCCTCCTCTCTCTCTCCCTCTCTCTCCCTCTCTCTCTACCTCTCTCTCTCTCCCTTTCTCTCTCTACCTCTCTCTCTCCCTTTCTCTCTCTACCTCTCTCTCTCTACCTCTCTCTCTCCCCCCCCCCCTCTCTCTCTGGGAGTGGGAGAGGTAAATGAGGTAGTGGGGTTAATCAGAGGTATCACATGACTTTGCCGTTGACTTGAGGTGCTCTCTCTCTCTCTCTCTCTCTCTCTCTCTCTCTCTCTCTCTCTCTCTCTCTCTCTCTCTCTGTTCTCTCTCTCTCCCTCTCAATCTCTCCCTCGCTCTCACTCTCTCCCCCCTGTCTCTCTCTTTCTCTGGGAGTAGCAGAGGGAACGAGGTAGTGGGGTTAAGCAGAGGTATCACATCACTTTTGCCGTTCACTTGAGGTGGCCTGGATGTGTGTGGTGTGTTGAGGTCGCCTGGAGGTGTGTGGTGAGGTGGCCTGGAGGTGTGGGGTGTGTTGAGGTGGCCTGGAGGTGTGGGGTGTGTTGAGGTGGCCTGGAGGTGTGGGGGTGTGTTGAGGTGGCCTGGAGATGTGTGTTGAGGTGGCCTGGAGGTGTGTGGTGTGTTGAGGTGACCTGGATGTGTGTGGTGTGTTGAGGTGGCCTGGAGGTGTGGGTGTGTTGAGGTGGCCTGGTGGTGTGGGTGTGTGTGAGGTGGCCTGGAGGTGCGGGGTGTGTGAGGTGGCCTGGAGTGGGGGGTGTGTTGAGGTGGCCTGGAGGTGTGTAATGTGTTGAGGTGGCCTGGAGGTGAGTGGTCCATTGAGGTGGCCTGGAGGTGCGGGGTGTGTTGAGGTGGCCTGGAGGTGCGGGGTGTGTTGAGGTGGCCTGGTGGTGCGGGGTGTGTTGAGGTGGCCTGGTGGTGCGGGGTGTGTGGTGAGGTGGCCTGGAGGTGCGGGGTGTGGTGAGGTGGCCTGGTGGTGCGGGGTGTGTGTGAGGTGGCCTGGTGGTGCGGGGTGTGGTGAGGTGGCCTGGAGGTGCGGGGTGTGGTGAGGTGGCCTGGAGGTGCGGGGTGTGGTGAGGTGGCCTGGAGGTGCGGGGTGTGGTGAGGTGGCCTGGAGGTGCGGGGTGTGGTGAGGTGGCCTGGAGGTGCGGGGTGTGGGTGAGGTGGCCTGGAGGTGCGGGGGTGTGTGGTGAGGTGGCCTGGAGGTGGTGGGGGTGTGTGGTGAGGTGGCCTGGAGGTGTGGGGTGTGTTGAGGTGGCCTGGAGGTGTGTAATGTGTTGAGGTGGCCTGGATGTGTGTAAAGTGTTGAGGTGGCCTGGAGGTGTGTGTGGTCCAGGAGGTGGCCTGGAGGTGTGTAATGTGTTGAGGTGGCCTGGAGGTGTGTAATGTGTTGAGGTGGCCTGGAGGTGTGTAATGTGTTGAGGTGGCCTGGAGGTGTGTAATGTGTTGAGGTGGCCTGGAGGTGTGGGGTGCGTTGAGGTGGCCTGGGGGTGCGGGGTGTGTTGAGGGTGGCCTGGGGGTGCGGGGTGTGTTGAGGTGGCCTGGGGGTGCGGGGTGTGTTGAGGTGGCCTGGGGGTGCGGGGTGTGTTGAGGTGGCCTGGAGGTGCGGGGTGTGTTGAGGTGGCCTGGAAATGTGGGGTGTGTTGAGGTGGCCTGGAGGTGTGGGGTGTGTGTGAGGTGGCCTGGAGGTGTGTGGTGTTGAAGTGGCTTGGATGTGTGGTGTGTTGAGGTGGCCTGGAGGTGCGGGGTGTGTTTGAGGTGGTCTGGAGGTGTGTGGTGTGTTGAGGTGGCCTGGAGGTGTGTGTGTTTGAAGTGGCCTGGATGTGTGGTGTGTTGAGGTGGCCTGGAGGTGTGTGTGGTGTGTTGAAGTAGCCTGGAGGGTGTGTGGTGTTGAAGTGGCCTGGATGTGTGGTGTGTTGAGGTGGCCTGGAGGTGTGTGGTGTTGAAGTGGCCTGGATGTGTGGTGTGTTGAGGTGGCCTGGAGGTGTGTGGTGTGTTGAGGTGGCCTGGAGGTGTGTGGTGTGTGTTGAGGTGGCCTGGAGGTGTGTGGTGGTGTGAGCGAACAGTGCCGGCGTGTCGTCTGCCTGCCAAGGCGTCCATCAGCTGTGCAGGCACTAGCTGTTGTCCTATGTTGTCAGTGTTTCCTTAGTAGTTGTCCTGTGTTGTCAGTGTTTCTTCAGTAGGTGTCCTGTGTTGTCAATGTTTGCTCAGTAGTTGTTCTGTGTTGTCAGTGTTTTCTTAGTAGTTGTCCTGTGTTGTCAGTGTTTTCTCAGTAGTTGTCCAACATTGCTAGTGTTTCTTCAGTAGTTCTTCAGTGGTTGTCATGTGTTGTCAGTGTTTTTCTCAGTGGTTGTCTTATGTTGTCAGTATTTTCTCAGTAGTTGTCTTGTGTTGTCAGTGTTTCTCAGTAGTTGTCATGTGTTGTCAGTGTTTTCTAAGTGGTTGTCTTATGTTGTCAGTAGTTTCCTACGTTGTCAGTGTTTTCTCAGTGGTTGTCTTATGTTGAACAATTAAGTAGTGGGGGGGAAAACAAGTGCAGGTTAACAATTCTTCCATTATTATAGTAATGATTTGGCAAAGATTAGAAATTTAGAGGGGAAAAAAATTTTTGAAGATGAAATAAATGGGAAAAATGTATATCATAATATGAAAACCCCTTCACTAGCTGCATGAGGAAACTATCGCAATCCCTCCCGAAGACAGATCTATATGTGTCGCCTGCTCCGAGGCTTTTCGTCCGCTGGATCGGACTCATCAGGGAGACACGGCTGATTGTGTCTGTGCTCTTGGCGTCAGATAAAGACACACCACAGTCCATAATTCTGTGGTGTTCCGACCGCCAAGGGTTCGAAAAAGAATGCAACAGCACCCCCAAAGCAGCCAGCGAAAGGTAACAAAACGAAAGTTTGGAGAGGAAAAAAAAAGTTGTTGAAAACTAAAACTAAAAACATTACGCAAACAGTAAAAAATGTAAGGGACAATCTTTGGTTGTCTTATGTTGTCAGTGTTTTTCTCAGTAGTTGTTTTCTGTTGTGAGTGTTTTCGCAGTGGTTGTAATGTTTTGCCAGTGTTTTCTCAGTGGTGTCTTATGTTGTCAGTGTTTTCTCAGTAGCTGTCCTGTGTTGTCAGTGTTTTTTTCTCAGTGGTTGTCTTATGTTGTCAGTTTTTCTCAGTAGTTGTCTTTATGTTGTCAGTGTTTTCTAAGTGGTTGTTTTTTATGTTGTCAGTGTTTTCTCAGTAGTTGTCTTATGTTGTCAAGGTTATCTGAGAAGTTGGTTTGTGTTGTCAGTGTTTTCTCAGTAGTTGTCCTACGTTGTCATTTTTTTCAGCAGTTGTCCTATGTTGTCTGTGTGTTTTTTTTTTCAGTAGTTGGCCAGTGTTGTCAGTATTTTTTCAGTAGCTGTCGTATGTTGTCAGTGTTTTCTCAGTGGTTGTTCTATGTTGTCAGTGTCTTCTCAGTAGTTGTCCTGTATTGTCAGTATTTTGTCAGTAGTTATCCTGTATTGTCAGTGTTTTCTCAGTGCTTGTCTTATGTTGTAAGTGTTTTCTCAGTAGTTGCCTTGTGTTGTCAGTGTTTTTCAGTGGTTGTCTAATGTTGTCAGTGTTTTCTCAATAGTTGTCCTGTGTTGTCAGTGTTTTCTCAGTGATTGTCCTGTGTTGTCAGTGTTTTCTTAGTATTGTCTTATGTTGTCAGTGTTTTCTCAGTACTTGTCCTGTGTTGTCAGTGTTTTCTTAGTATTTGTCTTATGTTGTCAGTGATTTCTTAGTACTTGTCCTGTGTTGTCAGTGTTTGTTTATTATGTTGTCAGTGTTTTCTCAGTAGTTGTCTTACGTTGTCAGTGTTTTTCTTAGCAGCTGTCCTGTGTTGTCAGTGTTTCTTCAGTAGTTGTCCTGTGTTGTTGTCTTATGTTGTCAGTGTTTCTTCTATTGGTGTGCTTAGTTCTATTGTCCTTGTTTCATTATCAGATGTTCCATGTTTCTATTGTCCTTTTTATCTTCAGTAGATCTTCTGTAATGTATTGTCCCTGTTCTCAGCAGATATCTTACCTTGTCTTTGCTTCCTAAGTAGATGTCCTATTTTATATTGTGCTTGTTTTTGAGTAGGGCTTTATATGTTGTCAGTTTTTTTTTTTTCTTTTGAAGTTGTTCTTTGTTGTGTTGTCGTTGGTTCTTCAGGACACGTCCTATGTTGTGTTGTCCTTTCCTCAGTAGATGTCCTATGTTGTGTTATCCTTCTTTCTTCATTAGATGTCCTGTGTTGTGCTGTCCTTTTTTCATTGGATGTCCTATGTTATGTTGTCCTCGTTTGTTCAGTAGATATCCTACATGTTTTGTCTTCGTTTCTTCAGTAGATGTCCTATTTTGTATTGTCCTTCTTTCTTCAATAAATGTCCTAAATTGTGTTATCCTTCTTTCTTCATTAGATGTCCTACATGGCATTGTCCTTGTTTCTTCTGTACATGTCTCATGTTGCATTGTCCTTGTTTCTTCTGTACATTCCTATATACTGTTGTCCTTGTTTCTTCAGTACATGTCCTATGTTGCATTGTCCTTGTTTCTTCAGTACATGTCCTATCTTGCTTTGTCCTTTGTTCAATACATGTCCTATGTAGTGTTGTCCTTGTTTCTTCAGTACATGTCCTATGTTGCTTTGTCCTGTGTGTTCAGTACATGTCCTATGTTGCATTGTCCTTGTTTCAGTACACGTCCTCTATACTGTTGTCCTTGTTTCTTAAGTAGAGGTCCTGTGTTGCATTGTCCTTTTTTCTTCAGTATATTCCTATATACTGTTGTCCTTGTTTCTTCAGTACATGTGCAATGTTGCATTGTCCTTGTTTCACTCCGTCTCCTATGTTGCATTGTCCTTGTTTCAGTCCATGTCGTATGTTGCATTGTCCTTGTTTCAGTCCATGTGCTATGTTGCATTGTCCTTGTTTCAGTCCATGTGCTACGTTGCATTGTCCTTTTTTCAGTCCATGTCCTATGTTGCATTGTCCTTGTTTCAGTCCACGTGCTATGTTGCATTGTCCTTGTTTCAGTCCATTTCCTATGTTGCATTGTCCTTGTTTCAGTCCATGTGCTATGTTGCATTGTCCGCGTTTCAGTCCATGTCCTAAGTTGCATTGTCCTTGTTTCAAAATCCACGTGCTATGTTGCATTGTCCTTGTTTCAAAATCCATGTGTTATGTTGCATTGTCCTCGTTTTCAAAATCCATGTGTTATCTTGCATTATCCTTGTTTCAAAATCCATGTGCTATGTTGCATTGTTCTTGTTTCAAAATCCATGTGCTATGGTGCATTGTCCTTGTTTCAAAATCCATGTGCTATGTTACATTGACCGTGTTTCAGTCCGTGTGCTATGTTGCATTGTCCTTGTTTCAGTCCATGTGCTATGTTGCATTGTCCGCGTTTCAGTCCAGGTGCTATTATGCATTGTCCTTGTTTCAGTCCATGTCTTATGTTGCATTGTCCTTGTTTCAAAACCCGTGTGCTATGTTGCATTGTCCTTGTTTCAAAATCCATGTGTTATGTTGCATTGTCCTTGTTTCAAAATCCATGTGCTATGTTGCATTGTCCTTGTTTCAAAATCCATGTGCTATGTTGCATTGTTCTTGTTTCAAAATCCATGTGCTATGGTGCATTTTTTTTCAGTCCATGTGCTGTGTTGCATTGTCCGTGTTTCAAAATCCATGTGCTATGTTGCATTGTCCTTGTTTCAGTCCATGTCCTATGTTGCATTGCCTTTGTTTCAGTCCATGTGCTATGTTGCATTGTCCTTGTTTCAGTCCATGTGCTATGTTGCATTGTCCGTGTTTCAGAATCCATGTGCTATGTTGCACTGTCCTTGTTTCAGTCCATGTGCTATGTTGCATTGTCCTTATTTCAGTCCATGTGCTATGTTGCATTGTCCTTGTTTCAGTCCATTTCCTATGTTGCATTGTCCGTGTTTCAAAATTTATGTGGTACATTGCATTGTCCCTTTTTCGGTCCATGTGCTATGCTGCATTGTCCTTATTTCAAAATCCGTGTGCTATGTTGCATTGTCCTTGTTTCAAAATCCATGTGCTATGTTGCATTGTCCTTGTTTCAAAATCTGTGTGTTATGCTGCATTGTCCTTGTTTCAAAATCTGTGTGTTATATTGCATTGTCCTTGCTTCAAAATCCATGTGCTATGTTGCATTGTCCTTATTTCAAAATCCATGTGCTATCTTGCATTGTCCTTGATTCAAAATCCATGTGCTATGTTACATTGTCCTTGATTCAAAATCCATGTGATATGTTATCCGTGGATATGTGCTACATTGGTTCAAAATCCATGTGCTATGCTCCATTTTTCTCCATGTTTCAGTCCATGTGCTATGTTGCATTGTCTTGTTTCAGTCCACGTGCTATGTTGCATTGTCCTTGTTTCAGTCCATGTGCTATGTCGCATTGTCCTTGTTTCAGAATCCATGTGCTATGTTGCACTGCCCTTGTTTCCGTCCATGTGCTATGTTGCATTGCTCTTGTTTCAATCCATGTGCTATGTTGCATTGTCCTTGTTTCAGAATCCATGGTCTGTTTTGCTTTGTCCGTGTTTAAAAATCCATGTGCTATGTTGCATTGTCCGTGTTTCAGTCCACGTGCTATGTTGCTTTGTTCTCTTTCAAAAAATACGTGTGCTATGTTGCATTGTCCTTGTTTCAATATCCATGTGCTATGTTGCATTGTCCTTGTTTCAAAATCCATTTGCTATGTTGCATTATCCTTGTTTCAAAATCCATGTGCTATGTTACATTGACCGTGTATCAGTCCATGTGCTATGTTGCATTGTCCTTGTTTCAGTCTATGTGCTATGTTGCATTGTCCTTGTTTCAGTCCATGTGCTATGTTGCATTGTCCTTTTTTTCAGTCCCTGTCCTATGTTGCATTGTCCTTGTTTCAAAATCCATGTGCTATGTTGCATTGTCCTTGTTTCAAAATCCATGTGCTATGTCGCAATGTCCTTGTTTCAAAATCTGTGTGCTATGTTGCATTGTTCTTGTTTCATAATCCGTGTGCTATGTTACATTGTCCTTGTTTCAGTCCATGTGCTATGTTGCATTGTCCGTGTTTCAAAATCCATGTGCTATGTTGCATTGTCCTTGTTTTAGTCCATGTCCTATGTTGCATTGCCTTTGTTTCAGTTCATGTGCTATGTTGCATTGTCCTTGTTTCAATCCATGTGCTATGTTGCATTGTCCGTGTTTCAGAATCCATGTGCTATCTTGCACTGTCCTTGTTTCAGTCCATGTGCTATGTTGCATTGTCCTTGTTTAAGTCCATGTTCTATGTTGCATTGTCCTTGTTTCAGTCCATGTGCTATGTTGCATTGTCCTTGTTTCAGTCCATGTGCTATGTTGCATTGTCCGTGTTTCAAAATTTATGTGGTATATTCCATTGTCCCTGTTTTGGTCCATGTGTTATGTTGCATTGTCCTTGTTTCAAAATCTGTGTGTTATGTTGCATGTTCTTGTTTTCAAAATCTGTGTGTTATGTTGCATTGTCCTTGCTTCAAAATCCATGTGCTGTGTTGCATTGTCTTGTTTCAAAATCCATGTGCTATGTTGCATTGTCCTTGTTTCAAAATCCATGTGCTGTGTTGCATTGTCCTTGTCTTAAAATCCATGCGCTATGTTGCATTGTCCGTGTTTCAAAATCCCTGTGCTATGTTACATAGTCCGTGTTTCAAAATCCATGTGTTGTGTTGCATTTTTCTTGTTTCAGTCCATGTGCTATGTTGCATTGTCCTTTTTTCAGTACATGTACTATGTTGCATTGTCCTTGTTTCAGAATCCATGTTCTGTTTTGCATTGTCCGTGTTTGAAAATCCACGTGCTATGTTGCATTGTCCTTCCTTCAAAATCCGTGTGCTATGTTGCATTGTCCTTGTTTCAAAATTCGTGTGCTATGTTGCATTGTCCTTGTTTCAAAATCCATGTGCTATGTTGCATTGTCCTTGTTTCAAAATCCATGTGCTATGTTGCATTGTCCTTGTTTCAAAATCCAATGCTATGTTGCATTGTCCTTGTTTCAAAATCCATGTGCTATGTTACATTGACCTTGTTTCAGTCCATGTGCTATGTTGCATTGTCCGTGTTTCAGTCCATGTGCTATGTTGCATTGTCCGTGTTTCAGTCCATGTGCTATGTTGCATTATCCCTGTTTCAGTCCATGTGCTATGTTGCATTGTCCGTGTTTCAGTCCATGTGCTATGTTGCATTGTCTTTGTTTGATTCCATATGCTATGTTGCATTGTCCTTGTTTCAGTCCATGTGCTATATTGCATTTCCTTGTCTCAGTCCATGTGCTATGTTGCATTGTCCTTGTTGTCCATGTGCTATGTTGTATTGTCCTTGTCTCAGTCCATGTGCTATGTTGCATTGTCCTTGTTGTCCATGTGCTATGTTGTATTGTCCTTGTGGTCCATGTGCTATGTTGCATTGTCCTTGTAGTCAATGTGCTATGTTGCATTGTCCTTGTAGTCAATGTGCTATGTTGTATTGTCCTTGTTTCAGTCCATGTGCTATGTTGCATTGTCCTTGTTTTAGTCCATGTGTTATGTTGCTGATGCACTCTTCCTGTGTCCACAGAGAGCAACGAAGACTAGTGGCGTCAGCCGCAGCCATAGAGGAGTGACCACCAGACTGACCACCGGACTGACCCTGGTAAGTAGCAGACCCCGCTATGACGGACAGCCCAGAGACCCCTCCAGGAGGGTCCACCACGTCCACCCAATCACTCACCAACCACCCTCTCCACCCTGACCTGCACCATCAGCACGAGCGGTCCGAGGAATGAGCTCCTGGATGTTGAACTACCTGTTCTACGTTGGCATCGTGCTGCCAACTGTGGTCACCCTCGCCCTCTTCATCTTCTTCGTCATCTGCTGGCGCCGGCAGAGCGCGCGCAAAGCCGTGCTGACCAAGCCCTACGACCCGCACGGCGCCATGCGCAGACTGGGCATCCCCAACAGACCCCCCCGGCCCCCGTCTTCACCCGCCCTGTCATCCCCTCCCTCCAAGGGAGGACGTGGGTGGGTGGCGAGGACAACGCTGCTTACGACATGAGCCGGAGTCCATCGGCGGAAGCGCAGGCCGGCGGTCACCTTAGCGGGGATCATGGCGGGGCCCTGGAGGTCGGCACGGCGGGGGAGACGGTCCACGCGGAGCACAGACCGCAGCTGGGGATGAGTGGTGGCAGGGAGGGGGAGGCGGTGGGCAGACTGAGCTTCCACCACCGGCTGGACAGCGGTCTGTCGGAGCCCACCTGTGACTCTCCGATGGCCTTGACCAGCGGGGCGGGGGGAGGGAGGCGGTGGGGATGCAAGGGAGAGACCCCAGTCCCAGAATTCCCACACCTCTCACTCCTCCCACTCCACGGACTCTGAGGACTCTGGTTTCCGCAGCTCCCGCTCAGGACCGTTGAGTCAGACCGCCGTTCAGGGCTCTGTGCATGACCCGCCTGGGCAGAAAAAGGTCAAGGTCAGGTGGGAGAGGTCAAGGTGTGGGTCAGGAGCCGAGAGCAGTGAGTTGCAGTCCGGACAGTGAAGGTCCCCCTCCGATCCAGCTGACCCCCGCCGCCCTGTGGGCCGACCACCCCCATCTCCACCTCCACCACCACCATCCCCATCCCGCTCCCCAGCACCGCTTCCATCCCACTCCAGACGGTCCAGGCGTGACGACGACAGGAGTGGACCTGGCCGACATTGGGTCGCACATGGAGTGGCGGTACCTCCAGCACCTGACCTACGCCCCCTACAACACTAAGGTCAGGCTGACCCCGACCTTCGGCCCCGGCCCCGGCCCCGCCCACAGACCGCCCGCCACGTGCCAGAGACTGAGGCTGGCTCAGGGCCACCCGGCCTGTGACCTCAACCACTCCGAAGCCCTGGGCTTTTCCGTGGTGTGATAACCAGCAGCAGCCGATTCCGGCATCCATCTCTCCAGTATACGCGGACCTGCCGCCATGGGGCTCATCTTAGTGCTATCATGGCAGGCAGATCACCGACTTCAGCAAGGGGTGGTGGTCCTTGAGCGGTTGAAGTAGCTCACTTGACCACTCGCTCTGTTCTCTCCCGCCCATCACATGTCTGGCAGTGGTGGCCTGACTGTAGACGGCTGTGTTGTGTAGTGTAGCAGTAGTGGTGTAAGGTTTTTCACTAACTAGGGGCTTGGTGAACGACTGTGCGAGGTCCTTCCCATGCCGGGGTGTCCATTGTCGGATCTGACTGGCGGGGCACCTCGTTCCACGGAATCTCTACTAACCTGGATGACTAGATAGGCACCAAAACGACACCGGCAAAACAGCGGAGAAAGGGAGAGTGTCGAGTATTGGAAATATACCGGAGGCAGTGCTGAATGACTCATGTCTGATGTGTTCATGTTTTATCCAACCATCCCTGCCTTTTACTGGGGTATGTACATTTGTCCACAAATTTTCAGTCTGTCCAGAAGTGTATATATGTCTCCATAAACGTCATTCTGTTTGTCAGGAATGTGTTCCATTCGTTAGAAATTTACATTTGTCCACTATTTTTCTTTTTGTCACAAGTGTGTACACGTCTCCATAAAAATCATTCGTTTTGTCTGTAGAGTGTACAGTTCATGGAAAAAGTTGTTGATGTGACAATATACATACAACTCGCTACTCTCTTGTGATCGTGAACATCAAACACCTACCAGTATTGTCTCCTCTTATCTCCCTTGCCTTGGTCATGACGCTCTGAACAACATGGATCAGTGATGACGTTGACTGTGAACAACATGGATCAGTGATGACGTTATCTGTGAACAACATGAATCAGTGATGACTTTGACTGTGAACAACATGGATCAGTGATGACGTTAACTCTGAACAACATGGATCAGTGATGACGTTAACTCTGACCAACATAGAACAGTGATGACGTTAACTCTGACCAACATAGAACAGTGATGACGTTAACTCTGACCAACATAGAACAGTGATGACGTTGACTCTGACCATCATAGAACAGTGATGACGTTAACTCTGAACAACATGGATCAGTGATGACGTTGACTCTGAACAACATGGATCAGTGATGACGTTGACTCTGAACAACATGGATCAGTGATGACGTTGACTCTGAACAACATGGATCAGTGATTACGTTGTCTCTGACCAACATAGAACAGTGATGACGTTAACTCTGACCAACATAGAACAGTGATGTTACTGTGTGAACAACAGGATCAGTGATTACGTTGTCTCTGACCAACATAGACAGTGATGACGTTAACTCTGACCAACATAGAACAGTGAAATGTTACTGTGTGAACAACAAGGATCAGCGATTACGTTGTCTCTGACCAACATAGAACAGTGATGACGTTAACTCTGACCAACATAGAACAGTGATGACGTTAACTCTGACCAACATAGAACAGTGATGACGTTAACTCTGACCAACATAGAACAGTGATGACGTTAACTCTGACCAACATAGAACAGTGAAATGTTACTGTGTGAACAACAAGGATCAGTGATGAAATGGCTGTGAACAACATGGGTCAATGATGACGTTAACTCTGAACACATGGATCAGCGATGACGTTGACTGTGAACAACATGGATCAATAATGACATTGACTGTGAACAACATGGATCAGTAATGACATTCACTGTGAACAAGAGGATCAGTGATGACGTTGACACTGAACAATATAAATTACTGAGGTCAATGTTGACTGAGACAGTGATGACTTCATTGGATGCTCTTCAACAGACTAGCTGACAAATCAACATCCAGGATTTAGGCACTTCACGTCAACAGACCCACAGACATGGTCACTTCACGTCAACAGACCCACAGACATGGTCACTTCACGTCAACAGACCCACAGACACGGTCGTCAGTCCGGCAGACTTCAGCGGTGAACAAACACCGACTTCCACCTTGAGCTGCTTGCATGACGTGTAATGATGCTGTCAGAGTGGCCGCACAGCTGGATTTGTTGTCAGATGTGACGTCACGGTACTGCCAGCCCTAACGTCATCTGACGCTCAGAAATAACGTCAGATTCTTGTGAACGTTGGCATGTTATTGTGGCGATTGCAAAAATGAGCGCAGAAAACAGGATGAGAACTGAAAGAAGGGAGAGGCAGGCGAGAGGTGAGAGGGAGACTGAAAGTCGGAGATCCTATACATGTGTGTGTGTGTGTGTGTGTGTGTGTGTGTGTGTGTGTGTGTGTGTGTGTGTGTGTGTGTGTGTGTGTGTGTGTGTGTGTGTGTGTGTGTTTGACATAAACCTGGATCCTAATCAAAGCTGTAGATACACTGAAAATGGAGTGTAAAGAGTAATTATGTTCATGCGTATGTTCTAAATCTTACTTTACAACTGTTAAAAAAGTCAACAGAATCTGAAATAAAATCTCAACTGTTTCTTGTAAATCTTTTGTTGTTATGGACATTTTGAGAGAGAACAAAGCTCCATTTTCCTACACAAGACGTCACTGCTAATCCTTGACACTATGTACCGAAGTCAGAGAGTGACAGTCTTGGGGTAGAGGAAATCACCTTCAGAGGCAGCCGTTTTCTGTACGCTGTATATTCTAACCGTTTTCTGTACGCTGTATACTCCAGCTGGCTAGTGATGCCCTGGGTGCCGGTCTCATTCAGCTCATGGAAGCAACTTTGCTCTGCCTAACTGGGCTTGAGACCAATCCTGGGACCTATCTAAGTGGGTCAAGAGATTCCTGGGGGGCTGCCTAATGGAGTCCATACCAGATCCTTTGGCCTGGCTAACTGAGGCTTGAAGTTGTGCTGCGTGGTTTTCTTACAGCTGCAGTGGAATGAGGGAAAGGGATCAAAGGGAGGATTAACGCCACAGGAGGGACGGTCTTTGCATGTCGGCTGACTGCTGTGCACTGTGTGCTGGGGTCTGTGTGGATCAGCGCTCTTCAGCGTCCTGGGTGTCTCCCTTTGATGGGTCCACAGTAAGCAGGTAACGGACTTGGGGTGGGACAACTTGCCATGGCCAGGTGGGTTGATATGTCCATAGTATCACACTGTGGGACAACTTGCCATGGCCAGGTGGGTTGATATGTCCATAGTATCACACTGTGGGACAACTTGCCATGACCATGGGCTGACATGTCCATTGTATCACACTGTGGGACAATTTGCCATGACCAGATGGAATGATATGTCCATTGTATCACACTGTGGGACAACTTGCCATGAGTAGATGGGCTGATATGTCCACAGTATCACACTGTGGGACAACTTGCCATGACCAGATGGGCTGATATGTCCATTGTATCACACTGTGGGACAACTTGCCATGAGTAGATGGGCTGATATGTCCATAGTATCACACTGATACTATACTATATATGTTATACTATATATATATATATATATATATATATATATATATATATATATATATATATATATATATATATATTTACACGTACATGCGCGCGCACACACACACACACACACTCACTCTCTCTCTCTCTCTCTCTCTCTCTCTCTCTCTCTCTCTCTCAATTGATGTAGCTTTCAGTCTCTTTTCTCCCCCCATCTTACCGCCCCCTTTCCCCCCCACTAACACCCCCCCCCCCAACCCTTTCCTCCCCACTAACACCCCCCAGGTCCCTTCCCCCCACTAACAACCCCGAGACTCCTTCCTCCCCCTCTCAACTATTCAGGGCATTTCTCTGCCGGGTGAGGAAGAGGGGGGCTTAGGCAGCGAAAGGGAACTACGACAGCCGGCTTGAACCACGACACATGATTGTCTCTGCCCATTCCCCTCTCCATCCTCCCCACCCTCTGACACGCCTGATAACCCTCGCCCCCATACCGCCCTCTTCTTGGCCTTGACGGCCTTGCGCACAATGCAGCAACGCCAAGTGGGGCCTGGAGGGAGAGGGGTGGTAGAACGAGAGGGGTGGGAGTGTTTCCCGTGTCAACGATGTGGGGACAACAATGAAGGAGTTGCCACGTCCCCCCCCCCCCCCCCCCCCCTCGCGCTCCCCCCCCCTCCCCCGCTCCCCCACCCCCACCCCCCTCCCCCTGCTCGTCCACATTCCGGCCCCGTGGCAAAGACCTGGCCTGACAAGGTGGTGAAGGGTCAGAGGGTGGAGGATTGGCCGCTTACTCCGCTTTACGTCGTGTTACAGGTCCAGCTTGTGTTGCGGGGGCTTATCCCCCTTGCCATCTTCCCGTGCCGCTGTTAAGGGTATTAGTCTGCAAGGAGCGAGGCCCTCCGCTCTGTGCTCCTCAGTCTTTCCGCCCTCCATAGTCTGCTACAACTTGGGGTAAGCCGGCCCTCTGCACCCCATAGAGGTGGACGGTGGGGGATGTGTGCGTGTGTGTGTGTGTGTGTGTGTGTGCGCGCGCGCGCGCGCGCGCGTGTGTGTGTGTGTGTGTGTGTGTGTGTGTGTGTGTGTGTGTGTGTGTGTGGAGATGGTGGAGGTGAGGGATGGGGGGAGGAGGATGAAGGTAGACGAACAAGAGCTCCTGTCCTGTCCAGTGGAGCGTGCCAGCAGGACGAGGGCAAGGCAGGGAATGGCTGATACCATGGGTCTGGTTTGACACTGGGAGCAAGGACACATAAAGGACATCTAGAACTTTCGAAGTGGTTGACAGGACAAAGGACACGCGGGGATACATAACAGTGGGGGTGAGGACAGCTAAAGGACACACTGGACACACTTGACAGTGGGGTTAAGGACAGATCAAGTTCACACCGGAACACACTTGACAGTGGGGATAAGGACAGTTAAAAGACACACCGGAACACTTGACAGTGGGGTTAAGGACAGATAAAGGACAGGACACACTGGAACACTTGACAGTAGGGTTTAGGACAGATAAAGGACACACCGGAACACTTGACAGTAATGGTAAGGACAGATAAAGGACACACACCGGAACACTTGACAGTAGGGGTAAGGACAGTTAAAAGACATACCGGAACACTTGACAGTAGGGGTAAGGACAGATAAAGGACACACCGGAACACTTGACAGTAGGGGGTAAGGACAGTTAAAGGACACACTGGTACACTTGACGGTATGGGTAAGGACAGTTAAGCGACACACCGGAACACTTGACAGTGGGGGTAAGGACAGTTAAAGGACACAACGACACACTTGACGGTGGAGTTAAGGACAGATAAGGGACACACCGGAACATTTGACAGTGGGGTTAAGTACAGATAAAGGACACACTGGAAAACTTGACGGTGGGGATAAGGACAGATAAAGGACACACCGGAGCATTTGACAGTAGGGGTGAGGACAGTTAAAAGACACACCGGAACACTGGACATTGGGGGTAAGGACAGATAAAGGACACATCGGAACACTTGACAGTAGGGGTAAGGACTGTTAAGAGACACACCGGAACACTTGACAGTGGGGTTAAGGACAGATAAAGGACACACCGGAACACTTGACGGTGGGGTTAAAGACAGATAAAAGGACACCAACCAAAACACTTGACAGTAGGGGAAAGGACAGTTAAAGGACACACTGGAACACTTGACGGAAGGGTAAGGACAGTTAAGGGACACACCGGAACACTGGGTCTGATTTGACAGTGGCGGTGAGGACAGATAAAGAACACACCGGAACGCTGTGTCTGATTTGACAGTTGTGGTGAGGACAGTTAAAGGACACACTGGAACACTGGGTCTGATTTGACAGTGGGGTAAGGACAGATAAAGGACACACCTGAACACTTGACAGTGGTATTAAGGACAGTTAAAGGACACACAGGAACACTGGGTCTGATTTGACAGTGGCAGTGCGGACAGTTAAAGGTCACACCGGAACACTGTGTCTGATTTGACAGTGACTGTGAGGACAGATAAAGGACACACAAGAACACTTGACAGTAGGTAAAGACAAATAAAGGACACACCGGAACACTCGGTAGTGTGGTATAAGGACAAAATAAAGGACAGACCAAAACACTTGACAGTAGGTAAGGACAAATAAAGGACATGCCGGAATGCATGACAGTGGGGTTAGGGACAAATGAAGGACATACTGCAACGCCGCATCAGGGGAAGGACAGATAAAAAAAAAATACGTTCTTTACAGAGGGAAAGGACAGACAAAGGACATACTTGAACACTTGACTGAGGGAAAGGACAGATAAAGGACATACCGTAATATCTGACAGGAAGGAAAAAAGGACAGATATGGACATGCTGGAATACTTGACAGAGGGAAAGGACAGACAAAGGACATGCCAGAATACTTGACATAGAGAAAGAAACAGGTAAAGGACATGCCGGAATACTTGACAGAGGGAAAGGACAGACAAATGATATGCCAGAATCTTGACATAGAGAAAAGAACAGGTAAAGGACATGCCGGAATATTTGACAGAGGGAAAGGACAGTTAATGACATGCCGGAACACTTGACAGGGTGGAAAGGACAGATAGATGACATACCGGAACACATGACATAGAGAAAGGAGAGATGAATGACATGCCAGAATATTTGACAGAGAGAGAAAGAGCAGATAAATGACATGCCGGAACATTAGACAGAGAGAAAGGACAGATAAATGACATACCGGAATACTTGACCGAGAGAAAGGACAGGTAAATGACATGCCGAACATTAGACAGAGAGAAACGACAGATAAATGACATGCCGGGCACATTAGACAGAGAGAAAGGACACAGATAAATGACATGCCGGAATACTTGACCGAGAGAAACGACAGATAATAAATGACATGCCGGCACATTAGACAGAAAGAAACGACAGATAAATGACATGCCGGCACATTAGACAGAGAGAAAGGACAGATAAATGACATGCCGGAACATTACACAGAGAGAAAGGACAGATAAATGACATGCCGGCACACTTGACAGAGAGAAAGGACAGATAATGACATGCCGAATACTTGACCGAGAGAAACGACAGATAAATGACATGCTGAACACTTGACAGAGAGAAAGGACAGGTAAAGGACATGCTGGAACACTTGACAGAGAGAAAGGACAGGTAAAGGACATGCTGGAACACTTGACAGAGAGAAAGGACAGGTAAAGGACATGCTGGAACACTTGACAGAGAGAAAGGACAGGTAAAGGACATGCTGGAACACTTGACAGAGAGAAAGGACAGGTAAAAGACATTCCCGGAACACTTGACAGGGTGGAAAGGACAGGTAAAGGACATGCCGAAACATTTCACACTTTTTAGCCCAGTGTCCGTGAGCAAACATAACATACCACCCTCCTTTCACTCATCTAAAATTTTCTCAAGTTGATAAGTCAAAATCACATGTTTATAATTAAAGAAAAACATGTTGTACAGAATTTACATCAACATAGTGTGCTTGTGCCCCAGGGTATGTGTGTGTGTGTGTGTGTGTGTGTGTGTGTGTGTGTGTGTGTGTGTGTGTGTGTGTGTGTGTGTGTGTGTGTGTGTGTGTGTGTGTGTGTGTGTGTGTGTGTGTGTTTTGTTTGTTTTTTTTTTTTCTATTTGTGCTTGATTTCTTTCTCGCCAAATGACTTTGTGAAGACCCTTATTATGCGACATTGTGATGTACACATTACTGCCCAGTACCGCGACACTGTGGCGATGGAAGACTCTCAGTCTAACACTCTGCAATGCCTCTTTACATCACGGTTGGCATTGTGGAAGGTGTGACCTCCCTGACCCCTGGAGATCTTTGTCATCATGTGCAGTTTTGGATTCCACATCACAATAATCCGTACGGGCTAGACACGTAATGGACGATATGTAACGCGTATTCTCAAACTGTTTAATGCCTTGGACACGAACGCCCAGAGCTTTCAACCTCCGTCTATCATCGTATCTAGATGAACACCCAGAGGTTTCATGCTCTGTCTATCATCATGTCTAGATGGACATTAACAGGTAACACCCTCTGTCTACCATTATGTCTAGATAAACACCCAGAGGTTCCGCCCTCTGTCTATCATCATGTCTAGATAAACAGCCAGAGGTTTCATGCTCTGTCTACCATCATGTCTAGATGGACATTAAAGGGTGCCACCCTCTGTCTACCATCATGTCTAAATAAACACCCAGAGGTTTCATGCACTGTTTATCATCATGTCTAGATGGGCATTAAAATGTTCGAAGACGTCCGATAGTCCGAAGATCATAGGGCCGAAGGTTCGATAGTCCGAAAGGTCATACGTCCGAAGGTTCGATAGTCCGAAATTTTCAAAACGCATCACGGGTCCGAAGAGTCACGGGTCCGAAAGGTCGTTAGTCCGGAAGTTCGATAGTCCGAAGGGCCGACAGTCCGAAAGACATAGTCCGAAGGGGCGATAGTCCGAAAGACATTGTCCGAAGGGGCGATAGTCTGAAAAAATAATTGTCCGACTGGGCGCGCTCTGAAAAAAATAAACATGAACTGGGAGTCCGCGCTCGTCAGGCTGCAACGTGTAGCGATTTCTGTCTGTCTCTCGTCTCTCTCTCTGTCTGTCTCTCTCTCTCTCTCTCTCTCTCTCTCTCTCTCTCTCTCTCTCTCTCTCTCTCTCTCTCTCTGTGTGTCACACACACACACACACACACACACACACACACACACACACACACACACACACACACACACACAGAGGCGCGAACGCGCAACAGGCGTGCTTACTAAAACGAATCAACGCATAGGCCTACACACACGCGCGCTTCCGCGCTCATGCACACATGCTCAATGCGCGTTTTTGCTAAAACACACACACAACAACAACAACAACAACAACAACATTCACACACACACACACACACACACACACACACACACACACACACACACACACACACACTCACGCACACACACTCACCACTACCATTCACACACACACACACACACACACACACACACACACACACACACACATGCACACACACACCACCACCACCACCACCACCACCACCACCACCGTCATTACCATCACCACCACCACATCACAAACACACACACATACGCGCGCGCGCGCGCGCGCGCGCGCGCGCGCGCAGAAAAACACACACATACAAACACGTTTAATTACACACAAAAACAAAAACTTTCAGACTAACGAATCTTCGGAAAATTTGTTTTAGAATCTTTCGGACTAACGCACCTTCGGACCTTTGCTCCGATATTGAAAATAGATTTGAAGCGTTAGTCCGAAGGAGCGGTAGTCCGAATTTCTTTTTCGAACTATCGCAACATCGGACCGTGATTCTTCGGACTATCGAACCTTCGACCATTGCCTTTTCGGACTATCGGAGTGTAACCAAAATGCTAGACCCTCTGTCTATCGCCATGCCTAGATAAACACCCAGAGGTTCCGCCCTCTGTCTATCATCATGTCAAGATAAACACCCAGACGGTTCATCCTCTGTCTGTCATTATGTCTAGATGGACAAGGCACTGCACCCTCTCTCGTGAGAGAGGCATTGTCAAACGTACAGCTCTGTGAGCTCAAACTGACCAATTGCAGGCCATACACAAGTATGGTCTATCACTCCTGCCAAGAGATGCGAGTGAAAAATACCCCCACACAGCCATGCTCTGTCACTCCTATCAAACGTGCGCAGTGTGAAGAATTCACCATACAATTTCGATCTGTCACTCCTCTGGGACGTGTGCAGTGTATAAAGAAATGCACCTCAATTCTGGTCGATCATTCCAATCAAAAGTGTGCGATGTAAAAAATGAAATGAAATAGAAAAAGTCCCCCCCCCCCCCCCCCCCCCCCTCAAAGAAGAGGAACCTTCTGATCGTTCCTGACACAGCCTGAGACCGGTTCAACAATCGACCGATTAAAAAGATTCCAAGGTTACAATCTGCAGGCTGCTGGTCGTCGGAGCAATGAACTGGCAGTGATTAACTGTGTCCAGGGCACGACATTATAGCATATTATAGCATGTAATAGAATGTAGAAGGGGGAAGAGGATTAACATTAAAGAGTACTCCTCCCGCCACTGTCACCTTGTCTGACCTGATTCAGGTCTTTGTTTTCTGCCTGGTGAACAGAGAGGGGTCTGACCCCGTGAGAAGCTGACACTGAAGTCACCAGTTGTCATCAGGGCCTGCTATTGACAGTCACCAGTTGTCATCAGGGCCTGCTATTGACAGTCACCAGTTGTCATCAGGGCCTGCTATTGACAGTCACCAGTTGTCATCAGGGCCTGCTATTGACAGTCACAGTTGTCATCAGGGCCTGCTATTGACAGTCACCAGTTTGTTATCAGGGCCTGCTATTGACAGTCACCAGTTGTCATCAGGGCCTGCTATTGACAGTCACCAGTTGTCATCAGGGCCTGCTATTGACAGTCACCAGTTGTCATCAGGGCCTGCTATTGACAGTCACAGTTGTCATCAGGGTCTTGATAGTCACCAGTTGTCATCAGGGCCTGCTATTGACAGTCACCAGTTGTCATCAGGGCCTGCTATTGACAGTCACCAGTTGTTATCAGGGCCTGCTATTGACAGTCACCAGTTGTTATCAGGGCCTGCTATTGACAGTCACCAGTTGTCATCAGGGTCTCCATTGATAGTCACAAGTTGTCATCAGGGCCTGCTATTGACAGTCAACAGTTGTTATCAGGGCCTGCTATTGACAGTCACCAGTTGTTATCAGGGCCTGCTATTGACAGAAAGCTGACACACTAGTCACCAGTTGTCATCAGGGCCTGCTATTGATAGTCACAAGTTGTTATCAGGGCCTGCTATTGACAGTCACCAGTTGTTATCAGGGCCTTGCATTGACAAACTAACACACCGGTGCAGTGGTCGTGGAATCAGTGAAGAACAACAGTAGAAACAAGCCTGGCTCCTAGCAAACGCACAGTCACAAAGGAAAACGAAGGCGAAGCAATAGGGGGACGAGGGAAAGTGTGGTGGAGGGGTGTGCGTGTGTGTGCAGGGGTTAAGGAGGGAGGGGCGGGGAGGGGTGGCATATTATCGTTGAGCACAGGGCAGGCACGTAATGCCAACCAGTGCTGATCACCCGCTGCCGGTAATTTCCTCGCCGCCCGCTAGGTAACCAGTAGATCATATGGCTGGTGGATCAAGCCAAGGGAGATCACTCCACTGGTGTCATTAGGGGAAAAACGGATCTGTTGATTGGTTGGAGAACTGGATCCGCTTTCTGTTCCCACAAGTCTCGGTTCTCTCAGCTCCTCGTCCCGAGACTTCTTTGGCATATAATTAAAGACCACATTGTGGTGTCTGGCACACACACACACACACACACACACACACACACACACACCTGTGGAGTTTTACTGTTGTACACTGGCACATCTATTGACCCACTGTCGGTTATTTTCGCTCACATCTGTGGAACAATACTGTGATGGTTGTCTGCCCAGAAGTGGGACTGTAGAGTGGTTCACAGGTTGCCGCTGTCTGATCCTGTCTCTGTGTGTTCATGGTCACTGCGACTGGGCCAGCCAGCTGTGACGTCACTGCGTGTCCCTAGTCACTGCGATACGGGCCAACAGCTGTGATGTCACTGCTGCGTATCCCTAGTCACTGCGACACGGGCCAACAGCTGTGACGTCATTGCGTGTCCCTAGTCACTGCGACACGGGCCAGCTGTCACGTGTCGACTGCTGGCACCCTTCATTGACTCTGTGTCGCCATCTAGATCGAGAACACAAGAACAACTGTTTTGGACAAACACACGTCACACGATAACCACACGAGACATCATGTTGTCTGCTCTTTTTGGTAGAAAATGCTGTTCTGTGATTCCTATGTCACACAGGGCAAAGCCAGCTCCTTGTGAAAGATAGATGGCCACCAGTCACAAGGACTTGTGGGTGGTATAAAGACACATACATCAGCGGAAAGTGTGTCTAAACATATGATTAATACACGCCAACAGGGGTGATTGTTTAAAATACTTTGAAATCGTGGAGAACGTGTCTCCGTTTTGTGGTAATTTTTCAGAGACAGACAGACAGACACAGGCAGGCAGACAGAGAGAGAGAGAGAGAGAGAGAGAGAGAGAGAGAGAGAGAGAGAGAGAGAGAGAGAGAGAGAGAGAGAGAGAGAGAGAGAGAGAGAGAGAGAGATTCTATTTATGATGATCTCCTACTATGATTATGTGGGTTTTTTTTTTTTCTGAGCAGGTCTTTCTTTTTTATCACTCAGAAACTATGTTGTACATTCTACAAATCGTGAGTGATGGATTTGTACAACAAATAAAACCCGTACATGTCTGTATTCACTCTACATTACGACTATGTTCTTTGACTATGTTGGCAAATAGTTGTTCACGTATTGATTTCTGATTGGCTAGGTCACAGTGCCGCGTGAGTTCTTGTGATGGACAACCCTATGGCAAAATGAAGATAAACAATAAAACTGAGATCAAAATAACGATTGTCTTTTGCTTGTTTGGACTCTCTCTCTCTCTCTCTCTCTCTCTCTCTCTCTCTCTCTCTCTCTCTCTCTCTCTCTCTCTCTCTCTCTCTCTCTCTCTCTCTCATTTGAGTAATTGTTTCTTGTGTGTCACTGGTTGGTGAGAACTCGTGACAGAATCAGGGACGAGAATTCCGAGCTGTGCAATGAACATCCATAGTGCACTCAGTTCCATAGTGCACTCAGTTCCATAGTGCACTCAGTTCTATAGTGCACTCAGTTTCAAACAACGACAGTCCTGACCGGTGATCACATTTTCACACATTTGTCCAGACACACTTCCCTTCTTCTGTGCAGGTTTACAACAAAATTTCTTGAACGTGCTGTCATTCGATCAGACTACAGTATTCATCATTCTCTCCAATCTGACATCCCTGATGCACGCTGTGAGATACTTGCTGTGCAAGTGCTGCGCGATGAAAAAGTTGCAGTGTCTAGGCCTCTCATTTCCAGCACCACTTAGATCCAACTGCTTAGACTATGTCACAAAATACCCTGTGTGATTTTGCCTAAGAGATAAAAAGAAGTCTTCTTGTCTTGATGATGGTCATCAATTTTGGGAAAATGTTCTTTCAAGTGGTTTACTGTAGACAGTTTTTGTTCGCATAACAAGGAAATTGTAACCATGGAATATGTCTACCCACTCTTCTTTGTTTAAGAAAAGTGACATACACAATGGTACACCAACTGTCATGAACATTTATGTCATCAACCAACAACGAGTGTACAAACTGTCCAAGTTGCTCTGAAAGTAATGCTATGAGCATACATGTTCGCAGGTCAAGTCTTTCAACACCAGTCATCCAACGGAGGCCACTCCACAAGCAGGACTGTGTCAAGCTTCCGCGTTTCAACACACTTGGACAAAGCAGGGGGCTTTTTTTGCCTCGAACATTCCTTTAACTAGCTTTCAAATCCATGGCTGACTCCCACTGCATATTTTCTGTGTTTAATGACGTATACTGACAAAGCGCTTCTGGCAGTGCTAATAGTACTATACCTAAAACACCTAAAAGTTTTCTTCATCCAGCTCAGCTTGAAGTTGGAAACCTGTATTTCTGAAGGCGGTGTGGTCTTCATCCTGTCGGTGACTGGTGCCCACTGTTTGGTCACAGCGTTGGGTGTCAAAAAGCCGTTACTGAACCAGCAACCTCTACTGTCACTCCGTCACCTAGCAGCATTCCCCTGACATGATGCAGACAAGAAGTTTCAGCCTCTTCTTTTCAGCTGGGTAGCTGAAGCAGGTATCCTGGCCAGCCAGCTGTATGGAGCTGTCGACAGGAGTGGCTGTATATGACTGGGGAGCAGGCCCGTGTGCACCAGGTCGGCGCCACTAGTTCTTCTGTCGCTTGTTCTTGTCGTCCTTTCTGAAGTGTTCTGCCTAGAGTGCTGAAAGAAGGACATGCATAAAAGATTTCTGAGTTCCATGAGAGAGTAAATGCATCAACTGCCAATGCTGTTGGACAGCCTTAAAGTTGCAGATCTACCCATCCTAATGCTCATTTTGGATGTGAACAAATCAATTCAGCCTGAAAGTTGTATGTCTACCCGTCCTAGTGTTCATTTTGGATGTGATCAAATCAATGGATAGGGGAAACTTTCAATTCTTTCAATTCCAAACTCAGGATACGAGCATTAAGTTTCAATTCACTATCAAAATTGATAATCTACATTCATAATCAGCAGCAGTAGGTTTATTTTTCCTAGGGATATACACTGCACTTACCTGAACGTTGTGAGCACCATGCCAGTCTCACAGTTCTGTAGAGTGGACTGTCTTGCGCCCATGGGGGTCATGCCAGCGACTGCGGTGGTATTGTCACATAACAAGCACACATTTGTTTTAACTGTAGACTGAAGGGATTTCAAAACAAACGTGATACTATGTTTGGGGGCAGTGAATGAGGAGTATCCGTTCCCCTAAAAGCTACTGACTTTCTGATGAACCATCTTCATAATGACATTCTCTGCCAACAGTACTACCATTTGAGCATCTACACTTTGATCCAGATATCATTGTATGTCCAATGTATGTATTATGCACCAAGCATTTTAATGCAGCTTCACCACGTCATGACGCAACAATCAAAATTGTTGTATTGTACGAATTGTCCATCGTCTGTTTGACAGCAGTGATCCACTAATATTAGATATATACTGCTCAAAACAATTTAAGAGCCAGTTGAAAACATTTACACACAATTCAACCGAAAAACAAAATGACTTCTTTCAAACAATTTAATTGAAAATTCATCAATGGAACGATACAATGACATCAGAAATAAACGAATAACAGCTGCTTAAAAAACAACTTTATGGGCTTAATTGATGAACACCTTCATTTCAGAAATTGGAACAGTCAAATCAAATGACAGTCAATGTCAATACTCAGTATGGCCGCCATTAGCGTGGATACAAGCTAGACATCTCTGTTTCATAGAGTCCACAAACCTCCTGAGAGTCAGCTGGGGGATGTTGTTCTATTCCTGCTGCAGAGAAGTCGAAGAGCTGGCCCAGGTTCATTGCTGAGGGTGGTTCTCGTGAAGCAGGCACCCCAGGACGTTCCAGGCGTGCTCGATCGGGTTAAGGTCGGGTGAGGACGCTGGCCAGTCGAAGTGGTTGACCTGCTGCTCCTCCAAGAAGACGTTTACCACACCTGGCATGGTGGGGACAGGCGTTGTCGTCCTGGAGGATTGCTTCAGGGCCCAGCAGAGCAAGCAGGACCAGAGGCTGAAGAATGTTGTCCGTGTACCCCACACCACTTAGGTTGCCTTCAACTCAGTACAGGGAGGTTCTGAAGTTCCTTCCTGTGCCACCCCACACCATGATAGACCCCCCCGCCATACTGGTCCCCGTTCGATTACTTTGGCTTCTTGGCAGCATTCCCCCGTCCACCTCCAGACACGTATGCGACCATCGTGGAAGAGTCGAGCAAAACGTGACTCGTCAGAAAACATCACCCAGGCCCAATGCTGCCTCGTCCAGGCCACATGAGCTCGGCACCAGGTCAGTCGCGCCCTATGGTGAGCTGCCGTCAGCACAGGTCGAACAGCTGGCCGTCTTGCTCGGAGGTTAACTTCTCTCAGGCGGTTCCGAACAGTTTGGTCAGAAATGTTGACGTTCGCTGCAGCACGCAGTTGTCGCCTGAGGTTGTTTGCAGTGGCAGTTCTTTGTCTCAGTGCCGTCAGAACCAGCAGTCTGTGTTCTGCTAGGCCGGCCAGACTGTCTTCGTTCAGAAGTACTACCAGTGGCATTGAAGCGGTAACAAAGTCTTTGGATGACAGCATGATGCACTTGAAGCGACGACCAACTTCTCTGACGCTTACACCCTCTTGAAGCCAAGCAACAGCCCTTCCCTGGTTAGTGCGATATAATCTCCGTCTTGGTGGCATAGTTAAAAACACCCCCAAAAGCGGCTTTTTTATACCCACTGGTCAGCAAAACTGGTTGCCATATGTTCAGCAAAGGCACGACTTGCACGTGCAATGCGGTTGCAGTCAGCCCAACTCTGCTGTCTCAGCTATGCGCTTGCAAACCGCGACCATGTTTTCGTGATTTCGGTGTTCCGTTTGTGAACTCGTTCAACCCACCAGACTCCGATTCAACTGAACACATGCCAAAACCAGTTTGCATTGAACCAGTTGTCACACTTTCAGTCCAAAAATTGGGCAAAAGCTTTGAATTCTATACACTACGATGCGTTATCTACATATGAAAAATGCAGGTGGCTCTTAAATTGTTTTGAGCAGTATATTATACAGTTTTGATTTCACCGAAAGTAATGTGTGGTTGATCACAGAGGGACGGAGGGAAAGAGGAGGGGGAGGGAGGGGGATGAAGGGTGTCTTAAATATGCCCCTGGAGGGGATGTGACAGACTGTCATCCGATGATCGATCCGTGGAGCCTTCATCACCCCCCACCCCCACCCCTCGCTTTTTCTCTCCTTTCCCTCCCCTCCTTCCCACTGCCCATCCCCTCTCCTCACTGCTCCTGATGCCGACTCCACTCAGTCGCTGTGGACTCCAGTCTTCTCCTGATGTCTGCAGCACATAGCTGTGTCCTCCTGATGGCTACAGCACATAGCTGTGTCTTTAGTCTGCCATGTAGACTCCAGTCTTCTCCTGATGTCTGCAGCACATAGCTGTGTCCTCCTGATGTCTGCAGCACATAGCTGTGTCTTTAGTCTGCCCTGTAGACTCCAGTCTTCTCCTTGTGTCTCAACTGCTCTGTAGACTCCAGTCTTCTCCTGATGTCTGCAACATATAGCTGTGTCTTCGGTCTGCCCTGTAGACTCCAGTCTTCTCCTGATGTCTGCAACACATAGCTGTGTCTTTAGTCTGTCCTGTAAACTCCAGTCTTCTCCTGATGTCTGCAGCACATAGCTGTGTCTTTAGTCTGTCCGTCAGTTAACCAGTAATCAGTCAGTCTGTCTTTCAGTCAATCACTCATCCAGTTGGTCAGTTTGTCAATTATCCAATATGTCCGTCCGTCCGTCCGTCAGTCAGCCAGCCAGCCAGTAAATCAGTCAGTCAACCAGTCAGTTAGTCAGTCAATCAGTCAATCAGTCTGTCAATCAATCAATCAGTCAGTCAGTCAGCCAATCAGTCAGTCAGTCAGTCTGTAAATCAGTCAGTCAGTCAGTCAGTCAGTCAGTCAGCCAGTCAATCACTCAGCCAGTCAATCAGTCTGTCAGTCAGTCAGGCAGCCAGTCAATCAGTCAGCCAGGCAGTCAGTTGGTCAGCCAGGCAGTCAGTCAGTCAGTAAGTCAGCGATCAGTCAGTCAGTCAGCCAGTAAATCAGTCAGCTAGTCAATCAGTCAGTCAGTCAGTCAATCAGTCAGTC
>JADBJO010003930.1:107500-125000 GCA_016801955.1 Conus betulinus | reverse complement strand
TCGTCGTGTAACACCCCATTTGAAACAAATTTTTGAATATATTATACTAAGTAACCCATTCAATATCTGCCTCCCTATACACCCCCTCCCCATGCCTCCCTATACCCCTCATTGCCCCGTGCCTAATTCTCTCCCTGTCATCTTTCCCTCATTTATTACCAGAGGAAGAAATTGTTATTGAGACAGACGGATTGACCGATCGATCGATCATCTAAAGTGCCACAGGAGACAGACAGGCAAGATGCTTTCACTTCTCTGATCTCTGTCCCTTTAGGCGATCCAAGTAACTACTGCACAGATAATACGATTGCATCATGCACACAAACTAGCTCTCTCTCTCTCTCTCTCTCTCTCTCTCTCTCTCTCTCTCCCCTCTCTCTCTCTCTCTCTCTCTCTCTCCCCCCCCCCCCCCCCCCCCCCCCCCCCCCCCCCTCGCAGTCCTGTTGATTCGCCTCGTTTACAAAGATTAAGATTTTCGAGGACTGATTATTTTCAATTGAATTTTGTTGTTCTCTGGTGATTGTTCAGGGAACACAACTTCATTTCATGTCTATACAAACTGTGTGGCAAAACAGGCGAACAGTGTCACTAAATCATCTTGATAACTTATCACATACACTTCCCATGCAAACACACTCTCTCTCTCTCTCTCTCTCTCTCTCTCTCTCTCTCTCTCTCTCTCTCTCTCTCTCTCTCTCTCTCTCTCTCTCTCTCTTGTGGACAGCACGGCACCAAACTGTGCTGTTAGACCAGTTCCCTTCACAAACTTCACTGTCAGAGCCTTCAGAGATACCTGGGACCTGTCTGCAGTGCAGCAACCCTCTCTTCCACCCCTCCACCTCACCTCTCTGCTTCGCCCCGTTTGTCTGTCCTTGTGTGCAAGTGGCGGGAAAGACAATGAGCTGTCATGAGAGGTGGAGTGGCGTGGGAGGCGGGGAGGGAGGGGGGAGGGACCAACAGTCAGTATTTGTAAATCAACTTTCCTGTTTTTACCTAGTACAGGCATTCTGTTTTTCTGATGATCAAAGTTTATCATTCAGTTATCAACTTGACAGATTGAATTGCAAACTGGCAAAAGTCAGATTATACACAAAAAATAGTGATCAGATTGTTAACAAAAGAATCCTAACCATATGGTGAAAGCTTTTACCACATGGTGGCAATCGAACTACAACAGAATACTCACATATCATTAAGTTACACTGCTAAACCACATGGCATGCCTACAGCCAATGCATAGATTCCAAATGTAAAACAGTTTCAACTCAGTGGTAATTCTTACGCACAATGCACTTCCCATCTGACGCACTGTACTTCAAGCCAGTGCGTCACCAAAACCTACCAACACTTACCATAATGCACTGATTTTCTCCTGTACGCATTACAACTCTGAGCAGCGCATCACGTAAAAGGGCTTTCGTCTTATCCACCACGATCGAAGTTAAAAACGTAAGTATCCTCGACGTTTTAGAACGTTCTGAATCGATGAACATTTCCGTTTGAGAACTCTTCTCTACTGAAAACCAACAAGATTCATAAAAAAAAAAGACTAGGCCTATCCAGTCTATGATTTGACCACGAGATCAAGTGACTGTCAGGTGTGGGTGGTGGATGTGGAGAGAGGAGAAAGTGAGCGAATAGAAGGCCCGGTGCCTTCGTGTCATCTCGAGACGATCTCTGATCTACGAGAAAGGGGATGGAAATGGGGAAGGGAGAAAGACGGACGACAGAGTGTGAAATTGACACCATCTTATTCAGTAGCACATGTTGCAAAGAGGGGCTGTCTGCCAGTTTCAAAGAGAGATTTCACACAGACTGGCGACGTAGTCGTGACCGAACGTAAACTTTTTGTCTTGACTCGCTACATCAGGGGGAGAAGGAAGGGGAGAGGGGGCGGGGGGGGTTGCATAGATTAGAAATCTATACTGCTGTGTGTGTGTGTGACACAGGAGAGAGAGAGAGAGAGAGAGAGAGAGAGAGAGAGAGAGAGAGAGAGAGAGAGAGAGAGGGGGGAAGGGTGGTGGTGGTGGCGGCGGCGAGTGTGCTTGTACAATCAGTACAAGAGGGTAGGTGTTTGGGACCGATCGGGTGGAGTTGTCACGTGACTCGTCACAAACCCTCACAGTCACCCTGCAGTGAAAGAACAATGATCCATGGAGAATCTGATGAGGGCACACACACACACACACACACACACACACACACACACACACACACACACATATATATATATATATATATATATATATATATATATATATTATATATATATATATATATATATATATGTGTGTGTGTGTGTGTGTGTGTGTGTGTGTGTGTGTGTGTGTGTGTGTGAGTGCGCGCGCGCGTGTGTGTGTGTGTGTGTGTGTGTGTGTGTGTGTGTGTGTGTGTGCGCTACACTGCGCATCTTCTCTCTTCTTCCTAAAGTACTGGTTCACTCAAAAAATGAGTAGGTCACCAGCGCGCATGTTAAAAAGTAAAGTAAAATAAAATAAAATAAAAAAATAAAGAGCGACTCAGCCTGTTGGCCCCTGGAGCGGAATTTGGCAACAAGAAGTCGCACACGATATTCAAACAATTAGAAGCAATGGCCAGATTCAGGCCCAGGTAACGATAAAATATCTGGGCAGGTTAAAATAGAAAAATCAGTCAATATGCAGATCTCAAGACTGTCGTATCAATTTGATTCTTGAATGAGACTGCATTTGTGGCAATCTTGATGGCACCTGGCAGCGGGTTCCACAGCCGTACAGAACTAGGATAAAAAGAATGTAGATGGCTGTCAATGTTTGATGCAGATATGGCATAAGATTGGTAGAAAGAAACTCGTGGAGAGCGTGGCAGCAGAGAGTCCTCAGAAGAGAAGCCCCTTCAAGCAAGTGTTTCAGCCCTTAACTCCTGACACTCTAGGGGGGTTGGGCCACACCCCGGTTCATGACTCCGGATGTCCCTCTGTTGCCCCCTTTCCAGGGGCCATGTGCCAAATGTCATTCCAAGTGAGACTTTTTTGGAGTGCATCTCCCACGTTGTCCATTGGTCTTGCTGGCTCTGCTGGGCTGCTTTTTGGAGTCTTTTTTTTTTGGTCTTCTTCTTCTTTTCTCATCTCCTGAAGCATCATGTCTCTTTTGGCTTTTCCTTTGGCCTTTGACCACCATTCAGTTTTGGTCATTCCCAGTCCTTGTCTGTTGGTCCATGTGTGTCCTGTTATTTCTCTGATCTTGAGACTTTCTTTTGCAGAATCCATCGCCTCTTGAACTTTTCATTTTCTGCCTGTCTTCAGCTGGGGCTTGATTGCTTCTACCGCCTTGTCTCCTGAGTCCTCCAGCATGCTTTGAAGTCTGATCTTCCCTGCTTTGTATTCCTCCAGGATGGATTTCAGTGGTAGTTTCAGCTTTGCTTGGTGACAGTACAGCGCTATGTCAGTCAGACAGGATGAGACACCAAGCATTTCCTTGTGAACTTGTTTATTTTGGATTCCATTGCCTCCACTATGCTGGCAGATGTCGTATATCATCAGAGGCCATAAGAGTTTTGGTATCAGCATGAACTGCAGACACTAGACCTTGTATTTGCCAGGGAGCCCACACTGGTCAATGGTCTCCAAGCCTTCTTCCGACATCCGTTTGGTTTCTTTTGCTCTTTGTGTGTCTTTCAGCGTATCATCATACCATCTTCTTCCAAGGCTCTTGACTGGCTCTTCTGAAACTGTTGGAATGGCCTGGTTGGCAGCAGTGAAGACCACAGATTCGGCCACTTTTCCTTTCCTCAGTGAGAGACTCCGTGATTTCTTTGGCTTGAACTTCATTCTGATGAGGCAACTATGTCATCCAGCCTCTCCAGCACATGACGTGTCTCGTCTTCTCTGGATCAAATCACTGTAGTGTCATCCATGAAGGCCTTGAGAGGGGGCATCTTGTATCCATCACCAAGATCTGTTTGTCTTGCGTTGCTTGTTGCTGCTTTCAAGATGAATTCCATTGCCAACACGAACAGTATTGGGGAAATTGCACAGCCCATTGCAATGCCCACTTCCAAGTTGATCCAATCTGTTGAGTACTCCTTGGTAGAGAAGCGCATTGAGAAGCCATTGAAGTACTTCTTGAGCATGTCGTCGCGGATGTTCTTTAGCACATGGTACATCTCAAGAGCCAACTGTATCATCTCATGGGGTACAGATCCATATGCGTTTGCCAGATCAAGCCACACTATGTCCAGGTCTCTCTTTTCTGTTTTTGCTCTTTGAATTGCGTCCCAGATCATTGCGGCGTGTTTCACACAGCCAGCCACGCCTGGGATGCCACCTTTCTGGACTGACACATCCAAGTACTTGTTTTCCAAGAGGTACTTGGTCAGCCTTGCTGCCATGACAGAGAAGAAGATTTTCCCTTCGACGTTCTGTAGTGATATTGGCCTGAACTGGCTGATGCCACTTGAGTTTTGCTCTTTGGGGATGTACACACCATCTGCCGTCATCCCACTGGCCGCTGATCTTCTGGTTTCTCCAAGCTGATCGCAGCAGCCTGTGGAGCCACTCCAGCACCTTGGGACATTTCTTGTACAGCTGGTAAGGTATTCCATTTGTCCCTGGTGATGATTTGGCTCTGGCTTTGTCGACCACCTTCTTGATTTCCGCCAACGTTGGAGGCTTGTCATTGAACTGTTCCTCAGGGTTGGTTGGCCACACTAGACCTTGAATGTCGAGTGGTGCTTTACTCTGTGAGTCAGAGTATGTTTTCCTCAGATGCTGCTCAAGAACTTCTTTGTCCACACTTAGGGTCCCAGAATTTGGCTGCTCAAACAGAGTTCTGGCAAACTGGAAGGGGTCTCTCTGAAGAAGCGCTCTTGTGTCTTCTTCTTTTTGCTCTTCCTCTTCCTCGCAGATTCCGCTTTGCGTAGGGCGCTGTGTTTTGCTTTCAGGTCGTCCCAGAGTTTTTTTCCAAGCCTTGTTTTTTTAGCTAGCTGGCAGTGCGGTCTTCATTTGCTTCTTGAGGTTTTTCTTTTGGACCCTGATCTTGCCCATCTCTTCTTGGCGTCTGGATTTCTTTGGAGGTGTTTTCTCTTTAGGTAGTTTTGCTCCATAGGCGTCTCTACATGTGGCATACACAATGTCCCCATATGTGGCTAGTTTGTGTTCCAGGGTACTTTTCCCTATCAGTGCATCGAGTCTTTGGACGATTTTTGCATCCAGTTTCTCCCAATCCTTAGTCTCGTTTGCTCGTGGCAGGTTGAGTTTCAGGCGCCTGGCATCGAGGGCCTGTGCAAATTCCTCATCTGTTCCAACAGCGTGGATATCCTTGGCACTGTGGTATAAATCCTGGCCTTGGTCTTCCGACGTCTTATCTGCTGATGCAGTGCGCTGTTGCTCATTCAGATGAGTCTTCACACATCCCATCTTTGTTCTGTGGATCTTCCTGCCACGGATGGTAGCGAAACGCTTTCCACAGACACTTGGATATTCCATTTGGTCCATGTTCATAGTCCGTTTGGGATTTCCAGTCATGATTAGTTGAGCACCGATGGATTCATCATTCTCTCCCCCTTTCGGTGAATCCTGGGACCATCTTTTCCTCTTGTTTCTAGTAGCCACATGTTGAAGGCAAAGTGGGGAGCCAGCCCACAGAGCCCTTGGTTCTGGTCTTTCCCAGTGTCCTCTGGTCTTTCCCGGACGTCCTCCGGCCTATTCCCGGAAGTCAATGGTTTACCCATGCATCAATAGAAAGAAACTCGTGGAGAGCGTGGCAGCAGAGAGTCCTCAGAAGAGAAGCCCCCTTCAAGCAAGTGTTTCGGCCCTTGACCGCCACTCCTGGTGATACTACTTTTATTCAGTACTAGTTGCTCCATTGGTATATATCAACTAGTTTAGCTCTGCCTTTAAAGAAGATATAAGTTTGATAAAAACTCTTCTCTCTCTTCTAAGGGTTTCCATTCTAATTTCCCTCATGTTCTTCCTAGTATTCCCCTTCTCTCTGATATGGTTCCCTGTTACGAACCGTGCTGCTCTCTTCTGAATCTTTTCAAGGTTATCAATGTCCTTTTCGATGGTAAGATCCCAGACTGAGCAACCATATTCCAGTACTGGTCTAACCAGTGTTTTGTAACAGCCATCTTTAACCTTTTGGGGGCAGTCGTTGATATTCCTGTATAAGAAAGCCAAGATGTTATTTGCTTTCTTACATACTAAATTGTAATGTTCTTTCCATTGGAGACGACTATCTATAATCACGCCTAGATATTTTGCAGCATTGGTTTCTTTAAGAATAGTATTGTGAATAGAATATTCTGATCTAGTTGGTGAGCGTTTATTACATACATGCAACACTTGGCACTTCTGGGGATGAAATTCCATTTCCAAGTTCTTTCCCACTCTTGTAAACCATTTAGATCTTGTTGTAGAATGGTGTATCATTCTTGCTTCTGATTGTTCTATATACTAAGCTGTCATCTGCAAAAAGTCTTACAGTAGTTCCAGGAGAGAGATTTCTACTTATATCATTATATAAATTAAGAAAACAAGGGCCCAGAACAGTTCCCTGTGGTACACCTGACAAGACTGGTTTACAATGGGATGACGACCCTTCCACAACAACTTTCTGCGTTCTCCCAACGAGGAATGATCTAGACCATTTTAGCAAAGAACCACCAATGCCAATGTGTTCTAATTCAAGCAGCAAGCCCTCATGGTCAACCTTATCAAAGGCTTTTAGAAAAGTCTAATAAAATTGTATCTATTCGCTGTCTTTTGTTAAGACAGTTATTAAAATCATTGAGAGTTGTTAAAAGTTGAGTCTCACAACTCCTTCGCTGTCTAAAACCATGCTGGGCGTTATTTAAGAAGTCATGTTTGTCAAGATGGTCCGTTATGCTACTATATATTATGTGTTTCAAGTAGTTTTGCTGATATGGATGCAAGAGATACTGGTCTATAGTTCTCTGCTTTTTGTTTTGTCACCCTTTTTGAATAAAGGGACAATGCTAGCAACTCGCCACTCATCAGATATTACTCCCTGGTCCAGTGAAGCTTGGTAAAGTAGTTGGTATACCTCAGTCATTTCATTGGCACATTATTTTAAGAGCTTGCCAGGAATGCCATCAGGACCAGTAGCTATGTTTTCATTGATGTTGGTCAGTAACTTAAATACTCCTGCTTTGCTTACTTTTAATTTTTACATTTCAGGGAGTTTATCATCATCCTTTAGTTTAATGTTAATTAAAGGCTTGGGATTTGAGAGAACCGAACAAAACTGATTGTTTAGATGATTTGCTTTTCCTTCAGGATCCTGTACTAGGTTATTCTGGTTGTTTCTCAGGTCTGGAATCCCAATATTGTCCTGTCTCTTACTCCTTATGTAAGACCATAATTTCTTGTTTTGATGATGATCACCTTCTGAAATCATCGAATTAACATAATTGGAGTGAGCAAGCCTACATTCTCTCTGACACCTTCTCTTAATATGTTTATACCTAGTCAGTAATCCTTCTGAATTAGGGTGTAGTTTCAATTTCTTAAAAACAACGATGCTTCCTTCTCAACAAACGTTTAGTTTTTGTATTAATCCATGGCTGGTGGTTCTTGCTTGAGGTTGTCTTAGTAGGTATGTTGTCATCCATAGTAAATTCCAATTAGTTTTTATACACTTCCAAAGGTCATTGACATTATCTTTAACACTATGAGACCTCAAAAAAGACGACTGAAATCATGAATATCCCTGCGTAATTTTGGTAAGTCTGCTTGGTTCCAGAGTCTGATGGTACGTTTAGGGGGGTTTCTTCGGAAGAGTTGAAAGTTGCTCTCTAAGAGAATTATGTCATGATCGCCCAGGCCTGCAGATTGCCTAAAGCGCCTGGACAATTGGTGAAAAATAAATCCAGGAACACAAGTAAAGAAATCTGCATGCCCGTGCCTGTTTCTTCCACTTTATTTCATTGTCAAATTTTTGGGCTTTTCAGCCTTCATCAGGAATCTGCACATTCGAAAACAATCATTGGTGCTCCCATCCATTTTACACTTTTACATTTCTATTGTTCCTTCCACACACACATACACAGTCAAGTATGCACCACCCAGCAAACCACACACACACACACACACACACACACACACACACACACACACACACACACACGTGCACACATTCACACACACACACACACACACACACACACACACACACACACACACACACACACACACACACACACACACACACACACACACACACACACACACACACACACACACACACACACACACACACACACACACACACACACACACACACACACACACACACACACACACACACACACACACACACACACACACACACATACACACACACACACACACACACACACACACACACACACACACACACACACACACACACATGTACACACACACACACACACACACACACACACACACACACACACACACACACACACACACACACACATGCCATCATGATAATCGTGTTATACATCAAATTTGTTTTTGACTCGAGACTAAAATATACATATTCTAACGAATCCAACACATAAAGTCCATTCATCAGTTATTATGATAGTAGTTGCTGCAGCATCTGTATCCATTACAACTTCGGTCACACACTAACCCGGAGGGGAGGGATCCAAGTATCTCTAAAGGCCAAGTATCTCTGAAGCGACTCTCACAACATCAAACACACACACACACACACACGCACGCACGTACGCACGCACACGCACTCACACACGCGTCTGCTGCACACATTTGCGCGCTACACATGCACATGTATGCACCTGCACCACCAACATCAATCCCACCCAAACTATTGTGCCGTTTGACTTGGGGGCTCATAACATAGTGTTGCTAGATGGAGATCACCATTTCCTTTTGTCAGCCCCTGTTACCACTACTAAGAGCACCACATTTACCACCTCCTTCCATACTAGTAGTCGTTGTACATAACACAAACAGTCTCACAAACAATAAGATAATTATTTAATAGTATACTATGACTAAACCTGCTACCAGTATCACTCTCATTATCAAAAGCTACTGTGACCACCCCCTATTTCCTGACTTTACTAAACTTTAAATAACTCTGTGGCAATCTCTTGAAAGTTTATAAGCTTTACTTTTCAGCAAAAAAGTACACACATAGTAACCATCATTATAAACTTACTTACCCCTGTGCACAGGTCAGCTCTGTCTTTTCTCAAAACATATCACTGACTAAAGACAATAAGATGGGGCAAATCAAAAATACAGCTGAGTACATGTTCTTAGCTTGACTAAGTGCACTGGCCTTCATCCTAGACATGGGTTGTAAGATCTCAATTGTTTTTCGCTAACCCATCCCCCATCCCCTCCCCCCCTCTTTTTTCATACCCCCCCCCCCCCCCTCTCCCACCACCACCACTACCACCACCAACCCCCCCAAATGACACAGAAAACCTGCCTTCGATTTTTGGTAAGTTCGGAAAATTAAGACAGACACCAATCACAGCTCCAACTGTAACAACTATCTAACCCCTTCAGTCCCGAAATTGATAACATATCAACTCACGTGACATTGTGACGTAACCTACTATCTCACTTTAAATGTCCATATGTTCCTTTCGCTCTTTACTTGGCAAGGGAGAGGATAATTAGGTACATAAGATAGGAGTGGAAAAAATTGGAAGTGGGAGGTGAAGTGGCGAAAAGGGACTGAGGGGTGTGGGTGGGTGGGGGGAGTGGTTATAGTGTAGTGTAGATAGAACGCGAGGGAAGGAGAATAGTTTGGGGGGGGGGGGGGGGGGGGGCAGTGTTTTCCCCGTTGGTTTCAAATGTTAATTTTTGGGCCACTGATTGGACTGTGTTCTGGAAGGATTTAACTTACCAAAAAATGATGTCGCCATTTTTTTTGTGTGTGTGATTTTTTTATATTTTTTTTTCTCTCAATTTCACATTACGGCCCAAATTGTGCGAAATAATTTGATTATATTACCCCAACATACATTCTGTATGGAAAGCAGACACCCAATATATTGCTAAAAGTAATATAATAATTCGGGAAAAAACACTCCTTTCAACACCTCAAACATTTTGTACTCCCAGTTCTTGAAGAACAGGGAGTACTTTACAATGGGAACGAATAAGTGCTGTCTCTGTGTGTGTGTGTGTGTGTGTCTGTCTGTTCGTCCGCCCGTCCGTGGTCAAAATGTGTTCCACTCGCTCCAGACAAAAGTATTGGGCCGATCTTTCTGAAAGTTTGTAGGTATGTTCATTATGGGTCACGGATCATGCCTGATGTGTTATTTTACCGTTATAGCCGTTACTAATGGCCATAACGGCCCATAACGGTTTTTTCTTTTTTTATGGAATATCTCAGAAAGTACTTGGCCGATCTCTCTGAAAATAATATGTTTCGTTATGGGTCTTGGATCATGCCCAGTGTTTTCTTTTACCGTTATAGCCGTTACTAATGGCTATAACGGTCCATAACGTTTTTCTTCTTTATGGAATATCTTAGAAAGTACTCGGATGATCTTTCCGAAAATTTGTAGGTATGTTCACTATGGGTCACGGATGATGCCTGATGTGTTTATTTTACCGTTATAGCCGTTACTAACGGCTATAACGGCCCATAACGGTTTTTTCTTCTTTAAGGAATATCTCTCAGAAAGTACTTGACCGCCTTTTTCTGAAAATTTGTAGGTATGTTTATTATGGGTCACGAATGATGCCCGATGTGTTACTGTACCGTTATAGCGGTTTCTAACGGCCCATAACAGTTTTCTTCATGGAATATCTCAGAAAGTATTTGGCCAATCTTTCTGAAAATTGAAGGTATGTTCATTATGGGTCACAGATGGTGGCCCATGTTTACTAGAATAGCCGTTATTAAAGGCGATAAGGGCCCAGGACGGTTTTTTCCTCTTTATAGAATATCTCACGCGTATTGAAGACAAACTGGGAGTACGTTTATGTGCTTTGCATCTTGTTTTTTTTTTTTTTTTTTGACTTCTAAATTGTACATACAGTGATAATCTCATGGCTCAAACCTGTTTTATTTAGTTCTTTCGGTCCCCCATCTGGCTGGTTCTGGTAAGCTAATGTAGGATAGAACTTCAATGTTCATTTAGTGTTTGTGTTCATAGCTAGATGGAAGGATCTCCTTCTTCATCCTCTTCAATTCCTCAGAGTGTCTGGTTGACATTACTGCACACCTCCTCATTGTCAGGGTTCACTGACATTGTTACGTGAGCCCGTATCGATAGATTTGTTGTTTGAACTTCTGCAGGTGCAGACTGATCATGTTCCATGTCAGTGTATCTTGCGAGATTCGCATCGGAGTCAATGTTCCCTCTATGTGTGCCGGCGAACATTTTCCGCTCACGTCGCATGCGTGTGTGTGCGTCAGTGGATATCTGTGTGACAGCACAGTTTGGGGGAGGGTAGGGAGATATCTTGAACTCTTTAATGTTTTCCGTGTAAGTGGGGAAATTGGGTCATGCATCATCCTCACTGTGAATTGTCCAATCATAGTTAGCCTTACGTTGAATTATCCAATCATAGCCAAGTTTTACAGTAAAACAGGCTAGGGGTTAGATGAACAGTCGCACAGTGTGTTTTGCAGCTGATTCAGAGTGGAAGCCTCTGACGGTTGGTGTGCTGTTTTTGTTGGGAGGTCCCAGGGAATCCTTTCAGGAACTTCATGTTCAGGGTTCTGACTTAAGGATTAGCGGAGCTGCCTGAGTCTGGATGGGACTGATTCTGTGTTTTCTGTGTAATATTCTTCTCGCTGTTGGAGGTACAGTGGAAGGACTGTTGTTACTGTAATCTGTGAAATAGCAAGTAGCCTAGGTTTTGCTGGAGCTGCACTGAAGAGAGTGGAGGGACTTGTGCCTGTTTATATATTTGGTACCAGTGTCTTCCCTAGAGCCAAGGTGCGATTAGAAAACCGGGTGAACACGCTGTGTTCTTGTTGAACTGTAACCTGTGTACCTGAAACCTGGTGGGGTGAAGACTTTCTGATGTGGCTGGGTGCTGTGGACGTGCCGGTCTGCTGTGGTTGGGTGCTGTGTGAACGTGCCGGTCTGCCGGTCTTGGGGTGGCCTTGGTGGAGCTGGACAACCCATCTCGGAGTTGGGCCAGACACGTGTTGGTTCAAGGTACGTTTGGTATAATTCAGTGTAGACATTTTAATATCCTGTCATCTGAACCTGGTTTGCAGTTGGATTGGGCCAGGATACGAGGAACTCAGAAGGAAATCCTTATCTTCATTTGTTGAGTTGGGCAGCTGGAGGCCGGAAGCTGTCTGAGGTGACAGGCAAGGGGCAGTGTTAGTGCCAGGAAGGGCTATTGGTTTTGTAATTTAAACAGTGTATTGTTTGCATTGAGTAGTTATGTAGACTGATATGATTCTGGGCATGTAAGATCAATGTAGGGTGTTTCGTGCATGTGTAAGTACACTCATTCGTGTGATCTTTCAATAGTTTCAGTCACTGGAACCTGTCGGTGTCAGTATGTCTTTTAGTTTTTCAGCAGGCCTCAATGCCAGACTAGGAATTATGTATTTGTGTGGTTGCTAGTACTGTTGTCACCTGTCTGGAAGTTAACCAGGGGAGACAGCCCATTGTTGTGAATCGTTGGGTTTAAGTCGTATATGATGATATGCTTGTCAACCTTATGGTGATATGTTTGTCAACCTTATATGCATTGCTCAGTCAGTGGGAGTAAGCCAGCTGGATATTTTAACTGAAGATCAACTTTAACACAGATTGACAGCACCAGAAGTGTTTTGGGGTAGTGATGTGGTGTGTGTGAGGTTGTCCCATGGTTCAGACATAGGTTATAAGTTGTAAGTGATTTTTACAGCAGTGGCAGTGACAGTGACCGACAGATTTATTTCGGGCAATAAGTATCTGCATCTTTTATCTCTTGCTTTCCAAGCTACAGATGTTTGGACCTTGTTCCTATCATTGGGAATTGTGTTGGAAGCCATGCAATTTTTTTTAAAGGTTGTTCTGCTATCTAAGAAAAGTACGTAATAGTGGATATGCAGTCGGACCAGGCTGGATTTTGAGTCGGACTGAAGTTTGACTTTGACTTTTGTACTACTGTGTGGCACTGATGTCTTGCAAAGTGAGCTGTGTATAGTCTGCCTGGAAATCTATTTCCTTTTACACAAATGAATGATGATTAGACTAAGGCTAGTTGCTAACGCTGGGTTATTAATTTGGATAAGGTTACCATTGGGTGCATCTTGTGATTGAAACAGGTTAGTTAAAAGACAGAATATCCACAGTAATAACTTTGACTCCCACGTGTTGTGCTCATGATGAGTGTGAATTTAGTATGTGTAGGGTCCTATGGGATTCATGATAGATTCCTAGTGGGGGATGCGCCTGTATGTGTCCACAGATCTCTCCCTGTACTCCTGCCTTGGCTGGTGACGGGATCCCTGTGTGAGGAGTGGCACAGCGTAGACTGCTGTTCCTGTGGCTGCGACAGTTTTAAGTGGTACATGTGAATGTTTACGACAAACAGGGCTGTTTAAAGGTAACGTCGTTGGACATTATTTCCAGGATCAGGAGAGTGTGCCATCATTCATCGGATGTGGAGTAGACTACCAGTGTGTGACAGATATCAGCAAAAATCCTTAGTGACTTCAAATTTATTTAGTTAATATCATTGTGCAGTGGCTTACTTAGTGTTAATTAATTAGTCATTGCTCGTGTGTGTCGCAAGCTGCACGGGTTTTCAAGACAATTCGTCTTTTGTGTGGTGGCAAGAGACATTTAGGTAAACATTTCTTACATGTTGTGTAACTTGGTTGGGCCATTCTGTGCGAGTGATTCATAGCAACCCAGTTTTAAAGTGCCAAGTTGTTGAAATGTAATCTGGTTTAGTTAACCTTGTATGTATGTGTTACAGAATTGTTGTTTGGGCATTCTATATTAGTGATTGGTCTATCATTGTGTCGGAGTTCATTCCCTTGTTGCTGGCTTGTGTAAGAGCCGGTAAGTGAATTTGTTGTGTAGGTCTCGGATTCACGGTGTCCTGTCCTGTTGGGCCAATAGCCAAGGTGTTATCGGTCGTGTGGTTGCACTGCATGGTAGCGATGCATCACACCACACCAGGCGGGGCACATTGGGATTTGACCCGAACTAAGTTTAGTTGTAAATTAGTTTCATCACCTTGTGTTAGTTTTGTTGTGCAGTGACTAGAAATCTGTGTGTGTGAATTGTGTCAGGGTGTTGAATGTTTGAGTTTGAGAGAGAGAGTGATCGTGTGGGTAGTGAGTGGAATATTCAGTGTTATGGACCCTGGTGTCGTGGTTTGAATTAAATTATATGTGTGTGAACTGGTCATTTGTTTTTCTGGACTGCTTATTTGAGTTTGGCGTCAGGGTGTTGTAGGTCTGTAAGTCTGTCTGTTCCTCCTTTAGCAAGTTCAGGTCTTAGCGAGCCTGACACTCATCGGCTCCACACAAACACATCTCGGAGCAGTTGAGGCGCTGCAACCGACAGGAACAGTGTGATGTGCTACTGGTCTTCCTGCACTCATATTTGATGAGGTGAGTAACTGTGGCTGGAGCTGGAGGATCCCTTGTTGGTGCTGGTACTACCGATACCCCTCTTCCTTTCACCCCTCGGTTGTTGCTGGTGGTAGCTGAGGGTGAGGAATGTCATCCTGACGCCACACCATGGCCTGGTAATGTGCCCGGGCAATGGCTTCATGTAAGGCTCCTCGTGTCGGAGGTAGCTTTTGAGCTTCTGGTTGTTTCTTGGTGAAAAACCTCCATCTGAGATCACCAACATCCACCACAGTGCTACCAGGCTCATAGAGCTGGCAAACAAATGTCTTAATGGCTCGTTCAGAGTCAGCTTCCAGTTTCTCGGACGTTCCTAAGGCAGCAAAATGCAGATACCATCTCCATGGTGCATCTGCTAAGTCCTTGCCAGCAGGTCAGCTTCCCCTTGCCTGCAAACGACCCTGTTACGTCAGCTCCAGAGAAGACATGAAATCCTGGTAAGGCTTCAGCCTTTGCATCACGAAGTGCATTCACTACTGGTCCCAGTGAGTTTACTCGCTTCTTGTTCCCCCTACCAATGACAAACGATGTGTTCCTGCAGAGCTCTGGTCACTGTGCATTGCAAGGGCAAAAACGTCAGTATCAAGTGACTGAATGTAGAGTTCTGTTGCTCTTCGAACAGCATCCAGACTGTGCAGGATAAGTCTCGTGTCAGCTTCTTCTTGGGAGCTACAGAGATGTTGAACATCCATGGAGTTTGAGAGGACCTCTTGCCGCGAAGTCACTATGAAGACCTTTGCTTACCCTCAAAGTGGCGGACAGCTTTCTTTGCAAGATAAATTGTGTTATCTTTGGTTGCGGTACTGGGTAGGAACTGCTTTGCTGACACCTTGCCAATTTGCGTATTGTCTGTGACATGATCAGCATTTGCTGGCTTACCACCCTGCCGTCTCCCCCTTGTGGCCTCTTTTAATGAAGTGGGAAGATCATAACGGTCAAAGACTAGATGCAGATCATCCTATTCTCTGCACTTGCTGTCAGGCACACGGAAAGAAAAAATTTAAGCGCCTGTGTAGTTGAAAGGTTAAGTGCGAGCGGAGGGAGTTAAATGTGTGAAAAGGAAACGGCGTAGGTTTGTCGTTCTTACAGGGCAGGTCACTTCCTTTGTTTTGAATGTGAGCTGTGTTAAGAAAAATTGGGTAAAAAGCTAAACACACTGGCAGTGAGTGTGTGTGGAGAGAGATTCGAGCAACAACGCTGATAGAATGGAAAGAGGCCGCCGACTGTCAGGCCCATTTAATACGGACATGAGTCTGTAACATGTTAACGCATGTATTTTGCTAGGGAGTGATTCAGTCAGAGTAAGTATTTGATACAACTTTAAAGAACTATGAAAGTTCCTGTCTTTGTTTTTATTTTATCCATTTCGATCGTGAAATTGGGAATCGAAATTATTTTGTAAAAGTGTTTATGTTGGATTGCTGCTAACTGTGGGCAGTATAGTTATCATAGCTTATTTTGTTTTCTAGCTACCCCGTTATGGTAGCGGTAGTGAGTGAAGTAGACGAGGCTGTGACTGGAGGGAGAGTCGGGTGAGCTACGGGAGCCATACCCCCCCCCCCCCCCCCCCCCCCCCCCCCCCCCCCCCGCCAGAAAGATGTCGGAAGGAACAGCCAGAGACAACCAGAGATAGTTTGTATGCTGTCCAAACGTGCAGAGACGAAGTCGGAGATCGCCGTAGAGTTATGCTCTGAGGAAATCCAGAGAAAAGGGTAGGTGGAAACATATGTATGCTGTCCACCATAGACGTTCGTGATTGAATGAAGAGGAATGAAGGCATCGATATTTGTGATGAACTGACCCCAGGAGGAATATAAAGCGAACTATGACCTGTGAACAGACGGAATAATTAACCCCACCAGTGCTGTGTATCAAAAAGGGGAGAAGAGGAGGTACTGAGGGAAATGAACTTTTAAAACCTGGTATTTAGCGCCTTGTGATTTGTATGGAGTCGGATGCATGTTGTGTAATGGAGTATTGGCTGTATTCATGCATGCATGTGTGAATATTTGTGCGTGAATCAGCAGCCTGACAGTAGCTATGAAGTAGTCAGCGCATTGAGCACATGTCTTGAGCCAAGGTGGCCTACCCATTGCCTGGACAATTGCCATTCTATCAATTACAGTTGCCTTCCTTGGTGTCAAGGGAGCAATGTCACTGGTGACATCCTCTGGCTGCAGATCAACAATAATTTTTGTTTGGCAGGTCCTCAAGTACAGCCATCAGCTTGCTCTTGTGTCTGTTCATGGTAGGAGTTCACTACTCGCTGTGAACAAAGCTCGTGGGAGGGACGTGAACTCATGCTGGCCAATGCTCTCCGTGAGGTTCATCTCGGGGCGTGAGCGTGCACCAATCAACATGCGGGCAAATAGTAATTTGTCGTCCTTGAGCTCCACCACCTGATCAGCCACTTTGTGTTTCACCGACTTCCTTGCACTTTTCCATGTCTTCAGTTGAACCTTCTTCATTCTGGCCCAGATACTGACCTTTGTTGATGTGTTCCTCAACAAAGTTGGCATACTTCTGCTGCCCAATGTCTTCTTGGTTGCACACATCTTTCTGCACCTCAGCTGGCATCACAACCTTTCTGATGATGTTGGGCAGGTCTTCACCCTCGTACTTCATAGGATTCATGGACGATATGTGCACACTCTTGAGTCGAGCACTGTTCTCTTCCTGTCTTGTCCAGACAGCCAGTGACAGGTCATGATGTTCCTTACGTGTAGTTGTTGGTGAGCCAGCCATCACATGTACTTTTTCAGCAAACCTGCTAGGCTCTGGAGCTGTAAGGAAGAATCTGTCCCAAGCACTGGCATTCTGTGCAATGCCCACAAGTCCTCCAGTGACTTTCATGATGCGGTTGATGTGCTCAAGTGCATGATCCACTCAATGGCACAGAATGTTTTTTGTTGACTACAAAGTTTACATAA
>JADBJO010003930.1:95000-102500 GCA_016801955.1 Conus betulinus | reverse complement strand
AGCTAGGAATAGCACTTACTTGGAGCTTTCGACAGACCTCCGTCTGTCTTCTTCAGTGGTGGTGTGGCTACTGGGTGAACTGGCGTTCAGTGCACACGACCACGGGTCGAACCCTGGTCATGTGACTGAACAATGAAGGGTTGTACACCGAAGGCAAGGTGTGTCTGCCCCAGTCCCGGTTGAGTGTGGAATCAATATGGCAATATGTATCCTCCTTCACCCCATGCTGAAACCATCTGTTATCACGGTCGAACGCTGATGTTTTCATAATCGAACTGATGTTGCTGGGCATGTAGGTGGGCGCCTACTGGTGATGATTCCCTTTTGTGTTCTGTCAAGCGTTTTCGAAGGTTTCTCTCAGTTTCCCCGACAGTTTTTTTTTCTCACAGTCACGACAGTCTATTTGGTAGATCACTCCAGACTTGTCCAGTTTGTCAGTTTTGTCCTTGGGGGCGACCAGCTGGCTGCGGATGGTGTTGATAGGTTGGGATGTACGGAGACGCCAGTTTTCCTGATCTTCCTGCTCAAGGCTTCAGTCACACTGCGGACATAGGGGATGGTGACATGTCCTTTACGTCTGGTTCGATCTTGTTTGTGGTAGGGTGTGTGTGTGATCTTCTTGCTAGCTAGGATGTTCCACGCCCACTTCTCATAGCCTGATATGGTGAGAACCAGTTTGAGGTGTTCCATTTCCTGGTCTTTGACATCCTGAGTAGAGCAGATGGTGTTGGCCAGATGAGTGAGGGTGCGTATCACTCTGAGTTTGTGTTCCAGTGGCTGGTGGCTTTCGAACTGTAGGTACTGGTCAGTGTGGGTAGGTTTGCAGTACACACTGAAGGAGAGGCTGTCCTCTGTCCATGTAAAGAGTGTGTCTAGCATGGCAATCGGGTTGTTCTCCTCCACCTCATGAGTGAATTTGATAGCAGGGTGTTGACTGTTCAAATGGTTAGTGAAGTCTTCCAGCAGCTCCCTCTTGAGGATGGTCATGGTGTCGTCCACGTAGCGGCCCCAATAGCATGGAGGAGAATGGTAAGACGCCAGGGCCTTCTTCTCGAAGTCCTCCATGAAGAGGTTGGCTACAAAGGGGCTGACTGGAGAGCCCATGGCCGCTCCTGCGGTCTGCTGGTAGAAGTTACCTTGGAACGTGAAGTAAGTGGTGTTGAGACAGCAAGCCAGGAGTTCACAGATGTTGTCCACAGAAAGCGTAGTGCGCTGGGGCAGAGTGTCGTCAGCCTGGAGTCTTGCTTTGATGATGTGGATGCTTTCTTCGACGGGGACGCTGGTGAACAATGCCGAAACATCATATGATACCAGACACTCGTCAGGAGAAAGGGTGTAGTCTGCCAGTTTCTGAACCAAGTCCGCACTGTTGATGATGTGGTGTTCTGTATTGCCAACCAAAGGAGACAGGATGTCTGCCACAAATCTCGCTGTCTCATACATGACGGAACCTCTGGAAGCAACAATAGGACGGAGAGGGACGTCTTTCCTGTGCACCTTAGGATGGCCATAAAACTCCTGGCTACAAATAGTACACGTCGCCCTGATGTACTCCTGGCTACAGATAGCATGTGTCCCCGACAGTCGATGTACTCCTGGCTACAAATAGTGCATGCCGCCCTGATGTACTCCTGGCTACAGATAGTGCATGTCACCGCCAGTCTGATGTACACCTGGCTACAGATAGTACATGTCGCCTTGATGTACTCCTGGCTACAAATAGCACATGTCACGACAGTGATGATGTACTCCTGGCTACAGATAGTACACGTCGCCAACAGTCTGATGTACTCCTAGATACAGATAGTACATGTCACCGATGTAACCTGGCTACATATGTACATGTCACGCTGATGTAACCTGGCTACATATAGTACATGTCGCCCTGATTTACTCCTGGCTACAGATAGTGTATGTCACTGATGTACTCCTGGCTACAGATAATACATGTCGTCCTGATGTATTCAGCTGCAGAAAGTACATGTCGCCCTGATGTTCTCCTGGCTACAGGTAGTACATTTCGCCCTGATGTACTCATGCTACAGATAGTACATGCCGCCCTTATGTACACCTTGCTACATATAGTACATGTCATCCTGATGTACTCCTGGCTACGAGATAGTACACGTCACCCTGATTTACTCCTGGGTACAGATAGTACATGTCACCCTGATGTACTCCGGGATACAGAAAGTACATGTCACCCTGATATACACCTGGCTACATATAGTACATGTCACAATGATGAACACCTGGCTACATATAGTACATGTCACCCTGATATACTCTTGGCTAAATATAGTACATGTCACCCTGATGTACTCCTGGCTAAAAAAAGTACATGTCACCCTGATGTACACCTGGCTACATACATAGTACTGCCACCACAATCTGATGTTCTCCTGGCTACAGATAGTACATGTCACCCTGATGTACTCCTAGCTACAGATAGTACATGTCGCCCTGATGTACTCCTGGCTACAGATAGTACATGTCGCCCTGATGTACTCCTGGCTACAGATAGTACATGTCGCCCTGATGTACTCCTAGCTACAGATAGTACATGTCACCCTGATGTACTCCTGGCTACATATAGTACATGTCACCCTGATGTACTCCTGGCTACAGATAGTACATGTCACCCTGATGTTCTCCTGGCTACAGATAGTACATGTCACCCTGATGTACTCCTGGCTACATATAGTACATGTCACCCTGATGTACACCTGGCTACAATGCTTTGTTTCTCGGACAAGTGTATGATCAAGTAGTGACGCACTCCTGGCTACAATGCTTGTTTCTCGGACAACTGTATGATCAAGTATGTACACTCCTGGTTACAATGCTTTGTTTCTCGGACAACTGTATGATGAAGTAGCTTTGTCAAGAAAGTGTATGATCAAAGCGCATTTCGGCCCATGTATGGTCAAGTAGTGATGCTGTCTCTTTTTTCAGGTAGTGCCCTGGAGTGTCTCTCCAGATGCCTGTTCTAAGACCCAGCCATAGCATGCTGGGTGTTCGTTTGTCTTTTTACGGACATTGTTGGTCAATATTGTCTTTGCTGAGAGAATTTTTCTCCAACTGTTCAGATTCCTTTAGTCAGTTGTGTTTGGAATCGGTGTTTCTGGTCTACTTCTCTGCTATTCATTTCACGAATCCTTCGATCCTCCTCCTTCTTTGTTTTCTCGGACAACTCTTTCATCGCTTCATTCATCCAGTCAGTCAGTCTTTCCTACCTCTCTCAATTTTGGTCTTTAATTCATCCCATTGTCGTTTGTCTTTGCTGAGAGAATTTCCCTCCTTCTTCTCAGTCATCTATTCATTTTTTGTTTCTTTTCTTCATTCTCTTCTTTCATTTCACGGATCCTTCGATCCTCCATTCCTTCGTCCCTCTCTTCCTCCCGACACAGTCTTCCTTCCTTCGCTCATTTCTCTTTAATTCATCCCACTTCCTGCCTTTTCATTTATTTGCTGCTGCATTTCCTAATTCTTCTCCTTCATTACTGTAGTGCTACTTCCTCCCGACACGTCTTCCTTCCTTCGCTCGTTTCTTCTTTCCTTTTCCTGTATTTTTTTTCTTTGCTTTGCTTTTCCTAATTCTCTCCTTTTATTATTTTATTTATTTATTTATTTATTTATTACTTTCTGTATTTATTTATTTATTGATTGATTGAAAAATTATTTATTTTTTTTTTGTTTATTTCTTGCTATTTCCTTCCCCAATTCATTTCTCTGTCAATTCCTTCCACTCATTTCTTTCTTTCTTCAACCTTTTACACTTTCATTCTGTCTCTCTTCATTCCCTCGTTCGTTTCCGTTTCATCCCGTCTTTTCTTCATTTTTTGTTTTGGGTTATTTTCAGCTTTTTTTTTTTTTTTTTTTTTTTTTTTTTTTTTTTTTTTTTTTTTTTTTTTTGTTTTTTGTTTTTCTTTCCTCCTTCGTTTTTTCCATGTGTTTGTTATTCTCTCCTTTCTTCATTGCTGCTTTCCCTACCTCGCCAAATCGTGCTTGCGCGCGCGCGCGCGCGCGCGTGTGTGTGTGTGTGTGTGTGTGTGTGTGTGTGTGTGTGTGTGTGTGTGTGTGTGTTGTGTGGGGATGAAGGGTGGGGTTGGAAGGGGTGTAAATGTATTGCTGAGGTTAGGATAGGAACCATAAGATTAGAATTTCGTTTTTACTGATTGCGCGCGCTCGCGCGCGCGCACACACACACACACACACACACACACACACACACACACACACACACACTACAAACGCGCGCGCAGGCACACACACACACACACACACACAACACACACACACACACACACACACACACACACGCACGCACGCACGCACGCACACACACACGCACGCACGCACGCACACACACACACACACACACATGCCCAAGAAAAAGAGACAACAGACACAGACAGGCAACAGACAGAGAGAGAGACTTTCAGACAGACAGAAATACAGAGAGACAGCCAAGCAGAGATTTGCCAGGCAGGGGGGGGGAGTGGAGTAGAGGGGAGGCGAGGGGAGGCAGACAGACCTGTCATGTTAGTTCAGATCCTATCGGAGAGTAATCGGCTTTGGGGTCAGTGTACACTGGGCCCTCCTCTCACACCTACACTTCAAAGGCCAGTGAAATATCATCCCTGGTGAACCGTCTGTATTGACCACAGTGTCAGCACACCAACGCTCTATAACCTCAGCGCCCCCCCCTCTCAGCCCCCCCCCCCCTCTCCCCCCCTCTCTCTCTCTCTCTCTCTCTCTCTCTCTCTCTCTCTCTCTCTCTCTCTCTCTCTCTCTCTGATGAAAAATAAGCAAACTTGTCCTTGTTCAAATTACATACAGGCGCGCGCGCGCACGCACCTCTCTCTCTCTCTCTCTCTCTCTCTCTCTCTCTCTCTCTCTCTCTCTCTCTCTCTCTCTCTCTCTCTCTCTCTCTCTCTCTCTCTCTCTCTCTCTCTCTCTCTCTCTCTAACACACACACACACACACACACACACACACACACACACACATACACACACACACCACACACACACACATATCATCAGTGCTTATCTATTATTCTCGTAAATACAGAATTTTTGTTCTTGTCTTGTCTTGTCTTGTCTCTCTTATACCAACCATGTCCTATCGTTTATACCAGCCATCATGTCCCGTTGTGTATCCCGTCAGCCGAACCATGTAATGTCATTTATACCAATAAACAAGCCATTCCCTGTCATTTACACCAATAGACAAGCCATTCCCTGTCATTTATACCAATAGACAAGCCATCCCCTGTCATTTATACCAATAGGCAATAGACACAAGCCATCCCCTGTCATTTATACCAATGACAAGCCATTTCCTGACATTTGTACCAATAGACAAGCCATTCCCTGACATTTGTACCAATAGACAAAGCCATTCCCTGACATTTGTACCAATAGAACAGCCATTCCCTGTCATTCATACCTATAGGCAAGCCATTCCCTGTCATTCACACCAATAGACAAGCCATTCCCTGACATTTGTGCCAATAGAACAGCCATTCCCTGTCAATTATACCAATAGAACAGCCATTCCCTGACATTTATACCAAACAGAACAGCCATTCCCTGTCATTCATACCAATAGACAAGCCATTCCCTGACATTTATACCAATAGAACAGCCATTCCCTGTCATTCATACCAATAGACAAGCCATTCCCTGTCATTTATACCACCAATAGACAAGCCATTCCCTGACATTTGTACCAATAGAACAGCCATTCCCTGACATTTGTACCAATAGAACAGCCATCCCCTGTCATTTATACCAATAGACAAACATTCCCTGTCATTTATACCAATAGACAAGCCATTCCCTGTCATTTATACCAATAGACAAGCCCATTCCTGTCATTTATACCAATAGACAAGCCATTCCCTGTCATTCATACCAATAGGCAAGCCATTCCCTGTCATTCATAGCAATAGACAAGCCATTCCCTGTCATATACACAAGTAGACAAGCCATTCCCTCTCATTTATACCAAGGCAAGCCATTCCCTGTTATTTATACCGATAGGCAAGCCATTCCCTGTCATTTATGTCAACAGGCAAGCCATTTCTGTCATTCATACCAATAGACAAGCCATTCCACGTCATCTATATCAATAGGCAAGCCATTCCTTGTCATTTATACCAATAGACAAGCCATTCCCTGTCATTTAACCAATAGACAAGCCATTCCCTGTCATTTATACCAATAGGCAAGCCATTCCCTGTCATTTATACCAACAGCCAAGTCATGTCCTGTCGTTTATACCAACAGCCAAGTCATGTCCTGTCGTTTATACCATCAGCCAAGCCATGTCCTGTCATTTATACCAACAGCTAAGCCATGTCCTGTCGTTTATTACAACAGCCAAGTCACGTGGTTGCTGGAGGGATGACCGCCAGTCTCATGCAGTTGTTGCTGTAGGAAGTACACACACGCGCAAAGAAAGAGTGGGTGGGGGGGGGGCAGGGAGGGAGGAAGATCAGCTATGTCAGTGTTTATATACCACACAACTCGCACTGTCCATATGAAATCCAATCACACAACTCACACTGTCCATATGAAATCCAACCACACAACTCACACTGTCCATATGAAATCCAGCCACACAACTCACACTGTCCATTTGAAATCCAACAACACAACTCGCACTGTCCATATCAAATCCAGCCACAAAAATCACGCTGACCATATCAAATCCAATATGACAAATCACAGTGTCCATATCAAATCCAACATGACAACTCACACTGTCCATATCAAATCCAACATGACAACTCACACTGTCCATATCAAATCCAACATCAATCGGTTTTGACAGCCAGAGGATTCACAAATGATTGTCATTAAAAAAAAAAAAAAAAAAAAAAAAAAAGCTCGACAGGAAGCGGAAACAGAAAGTTTGTCACGTGACTTGAGAGACGCTGTAAACTATGAAAAATGAAGGGGTGGGGGATGATCTATACATGTTTTGTCAGCAAAACAGGAGGGGGTGATGAGGACATGAGACGGGAGACAAGGGAGGGGGGGGGGGGGGGGGGAGAGACAGAAGCGTGCTTTTCCAGAGGATTGCCCCATTCTGGCCAGACAATGCGAGAGGGAATGGATGGAGACCCAGCAGACAGACCCAGCTGTCAGGCAATGCCAGAGGGAATGGATGGAGAGACAGCAGACAGACCCAGCACACCACACACTGGCCTATGAATGCCAGAGGGAAGGGATGGAGACCCAGCAGACAGACCCAGCACACCGCACACTGGCCAGACAATGCCAGAGGGAATGGATATAGACCCAGCAGACAGACCCAGCACACCGCACACACTGGCCAGACAATGCCAGAGGGAAGGGATGGAGAGACAGCAGACAGACCCAGCACACCGCACACTGGCCAGACAATGCCAGAGGGAAGGGATGGAGAGACAGCAGACAGACCCAGCACACCGCACACTGGCCAGACAATGCCAGAGGGGAGGGATGG
>JADBJO010003930.1:30000-92500 GCA_016801955.1 Conus betulinus | reverse complement strand
TTGATGTCATCACCTGATGGGCCTTTAGTATACTGCAGTACACGTTTGTTCCATCTCCCGATGATTCAAGCCTTTATCAGTCATGTCTGACAATATGAACCATATCAATCATTTCTGACAATATCAGTCATTTCTGACAATATGAACCATATCAGTCATTTCTGACAATATCAGTTATGTCTGACAATACGAACCATATCAGTCATTTCTGACAATATGAACCATATCAGTCATTTCTGACAATATTAACCGTATCAGTCATTTGTGACAATATGAACTATATTAGTCATTTCTGACAATATGAATTATTTCAATCATTTCTGACAAAATGAACCATATCAGTCATTTCTGATGGCACAGACTATACCAGCCATTTCTACGGTATAGGCTATATCAGCCATTTCTGATGGTACAGACTATACCAGCCATTTCTCATGGTACAGACTATATAGCAGCCATTTCTGCTGGTAAGGCTATATCAGTCATTTCTGATGGCACAGACTATACCAGCCATTTCTACGGTATAGGCTATACCAGCCATTTCTGATGGTACAGACTATACCAGCCATTTCTCATGGTACAGACTATACCAGCCATTTCTGATGGTACAGACTATATCAGCCATTTCTGACGGTACAGACTATACCAGCCATTTCTTATGGTACAGACTATACCAGCCATTTCTATGTATATAGGCTATACCAGCCATTTCTGATGGTACAGACTATATCAGCCAATTCTACGGTATAGACTGTATAAGTCATTTCTGTAATCAGCAAAAGCCTGTTGTCGCCATTGCTCTGGTAGTCCCGAGCGATCTAGTAGTCACCACTGATCCAGTCGTCCCCACTGAACCCTGTCGTCACCACTGAACCCTGTCGTCACCACTGAACCCTGTCGTCCACACCATTGATCTAGTCGTCACCACTGAACCCTGTCGTCACCACTGATCTACTGTCGTCACCACTGATCTAGTCGTCACTACTCGTCACCACTGATCTAGTCGTCACCACTGATCTAATGATCACCACTGGCCTATTAGTCACCACTGATCTAATGATCACCACTGATCTAGTCGTCACCACTGATCTAGTCGTCACCAATGATCTCACCACTGATCTAGTTAGTCACCACTGATCTAATGATCACCACTGATCTAGTAGTCCATCACTGATCTAGTCCACCAAAGATCTAGTAGTCACCACTGATCTAGTAGTCACCACTGATCTAGTCGTCACCACTGATCTAGTTGTCTCCACTGATCTAATGATCACCACTGATCCTAGTCGTCACCACTGATCTAGTTGTCTCCACTGACCTAATGATCACCACTTGTCTCGTTGTCACCACTGATCTAGTTGTCACCACTGATCTAATGATCACCGCTGATCTAGTAGTCATCACTTGTCTCGTTGTCACCAGAGCTCTGCCTGTCACCACTACTGAACAGTGTTGTGTGAGGGGCGATGGGAAAGGTTGGTCTTTGCCAGTATGTGTAAGGACTACAATAGCAATGCCAAAGGTGAAGTCGTCTTTGTTGCCATGGCAATCTCCCTCTCAGTCTTACCGCATCCCTGTCCTCCCCCCCCCCCCCCCCCCCCCCCCCCCCCCCTAGACCCTCGATGTAACTGTTAGTTATTTTGTGCCAACAACGTGGAATTCAAACTGGGTTTCCTGACTAAACTTGATAATCCGCTTCAAACACCGCCATGACACACAATCCAGTTTTCTTTTTCCCTGAATTCATGAAAGGAATGCTAAACAAGCGTCATCAGTTTATTACATCTCAAATTGCAATTTGAATCCAGCGGGCGTGCACGCACGTTGTGTGTGTGTGTGTGGGTGTGTGTGTGTGTGTGTGTGTGTGTGTGTGTGTGTGTGTGTGTGTGTGTGTGTGTGTGTGTGTGTGTGTGTGTGTGTGTGTGTGTGTGTGTGTGTGTGTGTGTGTGTGTGTGTGTGTGTGTGTGTTTTGAGAGAGAGAGAGGGTGGGATTGATTGATTCATTTATTAATTGATTGATTGATCTTTAATACACAAGGATGGAGATTTTAGGCCAAAGCCTAGTCTTACAGTCTGTCCTTGTCATGCATACATTATTTCAGCACATATCATTCATACTGACAATTCAACATACCAACATGGTAATCTAATTTCTACAATGATTAGCAAACTATTCATAAAAGCACTAATGAGATGGGGGATGGTAAAACAGAAGGAAACTTACAAACAAACAAACAAAACTACACAGAGAGAGGTCAGAGGAGGGCGGGGAAGAGAGAATGGTAGGTAGGGGGATGGTAGACAGAGTGGGAGTGGGGATGAGCGATTTTAACGGAGTGGGTTTTATGTTTAGACGATTTATTCAAAGTATGGTTCACAGAAGACTTTGTGAATGGGCGCTAATCATTGTAATCGAATAATTTAATTACTGAGACATAAAATGTTTATGCAAATGTTCCTTGAAAGTTTTAAAGTATTCATGTTTTGTAGATTCGGTGGAAGTGAGTTCCAGACATATGGTCCAGAGTAAGCTAGGCTTTTTTTGTATAGATCAATGCGTGGGTAGGGAAGAAGGAATTTCGTCGAGCCAGAAGAGCTGTTCGATCTTGTGTAACCATTAATGATGCCTTGTTGAATTCCAATTGCCTATTCACAGAGAGAGAGAGAGAGAGAGAGAGAGAGAGAGAGAGAGAGAGAGAGAGAGAGAGAGAGAGAGAGAGAGAGTCGTGTGTGTATGTGTGTGTGTGTGTGTGTGTGTGTGTGTGAGAGAGAGAGAGAGAGAGGAGAGAGAGAGAGAGAGAGAGAGAGAGAGAGTGTGGTGTGTGTGTGTGTGTGTGGGGGGGGGGGGGTGAGTGGGTGGTGGTAGCTGTAGACAAGGTAAGGTTAAGTCATTCACTTCAGTTGAAGTCCTCGGGCTGTTCTTGCGCGCTCCCCCCCCCCCCCCCCCCTGCCCCCCTCCCCCTCCCCTGTTTTCCCCCATTCTCCAACACCAAGTCAGCTCCATCCCTCCCCCCACCCCATCCCTCCCCACCCCAGTCACACTCCTTCACGGGGGAAGTGGCTACGGATGAGTGACAAGTGATGGATGACAGATGATTTCAGGCTGAACACTTCAGCTCACAGCGACACGCTTGGCTGCCTAATGCAAGGCGTGGGGAGCAGTGAAGTGGCAAGCCATGGCATCCAACGGCCTCTGGCCAGCGGCTGAGTCACCGTGGACTGTCCGCGATCTGCCGCCCTCCTCCCCCCCCCCCCCCCCCCCCCCCCCCCCCGGTCCAGTGCCACTGAAGGCAACCAGCCAATTTCCTCCTCGTCTGCGGTTTAATTCATTCAGGGTCAGTGAGACAATGGTGACAGTTTCTGTCAGTCTCTAAGCAATGCTGATGTGTCTTGGGCTATCTCTTGTGGTGTGTCTTCGAGCACATGGCACAACATACCAAATTAACGCTCATTAATACACATTATTAAACACGTGAATTGTAGACAAAATATAAACTACATTGTTCAGACGTCAGGATAATACACCTGAGAAAGTCCCAGACATTGCTCCCCAGACAGCCACAATAATACATCCGAAATTGTCCCAAATATTGCTTCTCGGACAGCCGCAATATTAATCTGAAAATGCTCCAAACAATGCTCCCCGGACAGTCAGATGTTACAATAACACACCTGAAATTGCCCCGAACAATGCTTCCCAGCCAGTCACCATAACACTCTAGAAAATGCCTCGGACCAACAGACGTCAGCATGACACATCTGAAAATGCTCAAAACTGTGCTGTCCTGACAGCCTCAGTAATAACCTGCAAATGCCCCAAACAATGCTCCCTGACAGCCACATTAATACATCTGAAAATTTTGCGAACTATGCTCTTCTGACAGCCACAGTAATACATCTGAAAATGCCCCAAACAGTGCTCCCTGACAGCCACATTAATACATCTGAAAATGCCTCAAACAATGCTCCCTGACAGCCACGGTAATACATCTGAAAATGCCCCAAACAATGCTCCCTGACAGCCACAGTTATACATCTGAAAATGCCCCAATATTCCCTGACAGCCACGGTAATAATCTGAAAATGCCCCCCAAAATTGCTCCCCAGACATCCTTCATGCAGCGGTCAGGTGGGGTATCTAGGCTAAGCATCGGACTTGGACTCTGGATGGCCTGTGTATTGATGAACGGGACTCTGGATGGCCTATGTGTTGATGAAAGGGACTCTGGATGGCCTATGTGTTGATGAGCAGGACTCTGGATGGCCTGTGTGTTGATGAACGGGACTCTGGATGGCCTGTGTGTTGAAAGGGACTCTGGATGGCTGTGTTGATGCCAGGTGGATGGCCTGTGTGTTGATGAACGGGACTCTGGATGGCCTGTGTGTTGATGTACAGGGGACTCTGGATGGCCTGTGTGTTGATGAACGGGACTCTGGATGGCCTATGTGTTGATGAACGGGACTCTGGATGGCCTGTGTGTTGATGAACGGGACTCTGGATGGCCTTATGATGAACAGGACTCTGGATGGCCTTGTGTTGGTGAAGGGACTCTGGATGGCCTGTGTGTTGGTGAAGGGGACACTGGATGGCCTGTGTGTTGGTGAACGGGACTCTGGATGGCCTGTGTGTTGGTGAATGGGGACACTGGATGGCCTGTGTGTTGATGAACGGGACTCTGGATGGCCTATGTGTTGATGAACGGGACTCTGGATGGGATGAACGGGACTCTGGATGGCCTGTGTGTTATGATGAACGGGACTCTGATGAACGGGACTCTGGATGGCCTATGTGTTGATGAACGGGACTCTGGATGGCCTGTGTGTTGGTGAAACGGGACTCTGGATGGCCTATGTGTTGATGAACGGGACTCTGGATGGCCTGTGTGTTGATGAACGGGACTGGATCTGTGATATGAACGGGACTCTGGATATGTGTGTGATGAACGGGACTCTGGATGGCCTGTGTGTTGATGAACGGGACTCTGGATGGCCTGTGTGTTGATGAACGGGACTCTGGATGGCCTGGATGAACGGGACTCTGGATGGCCTATGTGTTGATGAACGGGACTCTGGATGGCCTGTGTGTTGATGAACGGGACTCTGGATATTGTGTGTGTGTTGATGAACGGGACTCTGGATGGCCTGTGTGTTGATGAACGGGACTCTGGATGGCCTGTGTGTTGATGAAAGGGCGTACGAGGCAGCGTGCTATTTTCCCTTGAATTGTATCACCAAGGGGGGTGTGCGTGCGTGCGTGCGTGCGTGCGTGTGTGTGTGTGTGTGTGTGTGTGTGTGTGTGTGGTGTGTGTGTGTGTGTGTGTGTGTGTGTGTGTGTGTGTGTCTGTTCCTGCAGTCAATATTCAGACAAGTCATCACAGTGTTAAAAGCTATCCTTGTACAGACTAAAGTGACGATCCTCTCAGCCAAGTTTCAAGCTATAAGTCATGTTTTGTTCAATCATTATTTTTTTCTTCAAAATAGAAACAAAATGGCAAAGCGTAGTTCAAACAAATCGACCGCCTCATAAAATGTCCAACATTGTTTGTTGCATACGTGTTGTCTTAACCCAGCGTGCAGCATACGGATATAGGCCTACGTGTTTCTCACGGCAGGGTATGGTTGTTACATTTATTGTCAGGGACCAGTGAGGAACAGTCAGCTGTGACCTACTGTCTGATGACAGGGTGTAACATTCGGTTGTGACATAGGCATTGTTTAATAACAGGATGCAACAATCGGTTGTGACATATATATTGTCGAACAACAAGTGTAACAATCGGTTGTGATTCACATATGGTATGATAACAAAGTAACATTCGGCGTGACATACTTATGGTATGATGACAGGGTGTTACGTTCCGTTGTGACATATATATTGTGTCATGAGAGTGTGTAATATTCGGTCGTAACATATAAATTGTCTAATGCCAGGGTGTCTGGACGTAATATTCCGCTCTACTATGCACGTATCACTATCAAGGTAGGGTGTAAGCACATGCACATTGCATTGTCTGATGGTAGGGAATGTAACTGGGCTTTAACATATGCACAGTCTATTGACATGATGCAACGCCAACCATAACATACACATCGTGCAATGACAGGGTCCAACATTCAGCTGTAACATGCGTAATGTGTAACAGCTGCAGCATACATAGTGTTCAATGGCTGTACAGACGTAGCGTGTAACGGCCGGATGTTGCACGCCTCCTATCCTGCCCCGTGGATGGCATGACTGCGGTGATTGCAGGCGACCTGCACTGCAGTAATAACAGTGAGGGGCACAGAACCACTCCCTGGGGTACACATGCAGGGACAGGCAGGCGACGGCTGATGGGAAGCCAGTCTGATAGATAGGCGGCTTGGGGAGGGAGGAGGGGGGTGGAATAATGACCTGTCTGTTAGTCTCCCTGTCCATCGTCAGCACGCAAGGGACCTCCAACCAGTCGTACTGAGCTGACCTCCCTTCTCCAACCCCCACCCCTATCCCCCCCCCCCGCACCCTCCTCTTCCCCACCCAGCGTCAGATGATGGGCTGGTCCCTGTGTTCTAAGTCCCGGGAAGACTGTTATTTCTACAGTGGTCTGAACGTAGAGTCATCACGTCATCAAGATCTGTAAGATATTGGTCTGAATGAATAGTCATGAAGTCATCGAGGTCTACAAGACAATGGTCTGAATGAACAGTCATAATAACATCAAAGTCTGTAAGACAATTGTCTAAATATACAGTCATGACGTCATCCAGATCTACAAGACAACGGTCTGAATGAACAGTCATAACATTATGAAGGTACGTAAGACAATGGTTTGAACGAACAGTCATGACGTAATCAAGGTCTGTTGGACAATAGTCTGAATAAGCAGTTGTGACGTCATCAAGGTCTGTTGACAATGGTCTGAACGAGCAGTCGTGACGTCATCAAGGTGTGTTAGAGACAATACTGCGAATGAGCAGTCGTGACGTCATCAAGGTCTGTTGGACAATAGTCTGAATGAGCAGTTGTGACGTCATCAAGGTCTGTTGGACAATAGTCTCAATGAGCAGTTGTGACGTCATCAAGGTCTGTTGGACAATGGTCTGAACGAGCAGTCACGACGTCACCAAGGCCTGTTAGACAATAATCTGACAAAGAGTCCTCATGCATCAACGTTATTCTCAATTTGTGTAACGATGTTTTTTGGACGGCATTAAGATGTTGACGTCATAATCTGAACTGCTGTCCACACCGTCAGTCCGTTCGTCAAAGTGCCAAAAAAATATGATCATGAATTGAGGGGGGTGGGGGGGGGGGGATGTCTAAACTAAAAACCTTGGTATGTTCGTTATCGTGCTGACTGCTGTGACTCTTTTTAAAGTCTGAAGAAGACATACTTGTCGAAAATGTACTGTCTGTTTTGTATTGTACGTGTGATCGGCGTTACTTTACACTTTCTGTTGTGTGTTTATTTTTTTCGGCCTTTTTTTGTTGTTGTTTTTTTTTTTTTTTTTTTTTTTTTGTTTGTTTGTTTTTTTTTTTTAGCTACGCTGCTGTCTGTTTCATTTCCTCCTTCACTTACAGGTTAAAAGGTGTTTAGGTCTGCTGTTTCATTTTCTTCTTCACTCACGTGTTAAAAGGTGTGTAAGTCTGCTGCTTCCCAGGGCCTGCCTGTCTTATGGGAGGAACCGTCATGTTCAGTGGTCAGTCTGCTGCTGATGGACATCTGGCGAAGACTGTGGGTGCGTTTTATTTATCTTGTTTGTGTTTTCTGAAAAGGACATATTTGTTTATATAAAAAAATCACTTCTCTGTTCTGTATTGTGTGTGAAATGAGCGGTAATTTGCTCTATCATGTACATGTGTTCTGGTCCTGTTTTTCAGTGACTCTGCGGCCTGTTCCAGAGTTTCATTGCCATGTCCAGTCTGTCATGCTTCGTCACTTTTCACTTTCATACCAGACCACCACTTTAATCTCCACAGCCTTTTCTCCCACTGTGGAATAGGATGGACAGTTCTTGCTCACGTCACGCCTTGTGTATGTCTACAGATACGTTTCCAGCGTGTTGATGCTGCGCTAGTGTGGTGTGTGTCTGTGCCTGTTTGGTTTATTTGTGCGTGTGTACGCGCGCACAAACACGTCTATGGCTGTGTGTCTGCATGTGCACATTCATGTGAGTGTGCGTTGGGGGGGGGGGGGGGGGGGGAAGAGGTGGTGAGAGAAGGGGGAATGTTTACCTGTTGGTGCACGTGCGTGTATCGGGTGCATTAGGTGGGAGTGGAAGTAACAGGGATTTGAACTTTGATCATTTAGTACTGTTCTAATCGCCCCGTGTATAACACAAATGAGCGCATATATACTGCTGCTGCTGCTGCTGCTGCTGCTGATGATGATGATGATGATGATGATGATGATGATGATGATGATGATGATGATGATGATGATGATGATGATGATGATCATCATCATCATCATCATCATCATCATCATCATCATCATCATCATCATCATCATTTTTTTTAATGTTCATAATCATGTTCATAAGGCTCATGTCCATAATCACCTTTTCTAAGGGCAAACACTTTTATTTACTTGTGAAGAAGTTTACAAATGGAACACATGAACAGAGAACTACTAAAAAAAAATAATAAAATAAAAAAAATAAAAAATGGACAGTGGATCCTATCTCACATAAACACATTGCAAAACAGCAATAACTTTTACAAAATGAACAGCATTATCATTATTATTATTATTATTATTATTATTATTATTATTATTATTTATTATTATTATTATTATCCATGATAATATCATTATCATTGCTACTACTACTACGGTAGAGCGCCTGACTCGCAATCTTGGTGATCCTGGGGTTGCGGGTTCGAACCTCCGCCGGGGCGTTTCGGTACAGGGGGATTTTTCCCTCGGAGTTAACATTGGTTCTGACTCCATTTCCCATATAGTCCTTCGAATGAGACTATAAACCGAGGTTCCGTGTGTGAACGCACGCATAACATCTTGCACACACGTAAAATCCCACCACCAACGTTCGGAAGAGTAGGCCAGTTTGGCCGTTGGTATGGATGACACGTTACACATAGCATGCACCCTGAGTGAGAAATGGAAATAATGAAGGAAGTAAGGAAAATGAGTGATCGATATTGAACGATACTGACTGGATGACACGGGAAACGACTGAATGAAGCGCCAGCTGGCAGCTCTTCAGTCGGCACTACCCAGTTAGCCAGCCCGTTGTGTAAACGAGTGTTGATTGTAAAGCGCTTAGAGCTTGGCGTCTAGCCGAGAATAGGCGCCATATAAGTATTCATTCATCATCATCATCATCATCATCATCATCATCATCATCATCATCATCATCATCATCATCATCATCATCAATATTATCATTACTAGTAGTAGTAGTAATAGTAGTAGTATTGGTGTTCTTGTTGTCTTTGTTGTTGTTGTTGTTGTTGTTGTTGTTGTTGTTGTTGTTGTTGTTGTTACCATAATGACGATGATGACGAAGACAATGATGATGATCATGATGGTGATCATGGTGATGATCATAACGGTGATCATGATTTTTATCATTGTTAGAGAAGAATTGAAGAGAAGAGAGAGAGAAGAAGAAGAAGAAGAAGAAGAAGAAGAAGAAGAAGAAGAAGATGGATGGCGACCATTTCGGCAGTCACCGTGTGATACTAACAAAGTTGGGGGGCTGGAACACCAGGCCCTGGACAGAACGGAGTGTGTGTGCTGACCTGCTTGGCCCGACATGGATTGTCAACGTCTTTCATTGGCTGCATTCTGGAATGACGTCACTGAGGCCTGGCCGCCTTCCTCCTGTCGTCTGTGTAGCGTGATGACGTCCTTCTGGCCACGTGATGCAATGGCGGGATGTTTACGACGAAGAATACTCAAACTCCTGTTCTTGAATGCATCACTGAGCTGGACTCTGAGTAAAGGCAGTAAAAAAAAAACACTTTGGTGCTGACCTGTCATTGAATCTATCCGTATAGAGAAAAGATCGACTTTGTATAAGTTCAACATCTTTAATTACATAATATTCACAGATCAGTACTCAGTGCCCATGGCAACCGGTATCCAACAAAGAACCTATACTTCTCAAACACTTGCACTTTGAGGTACTCTCTCTCTCTCTCTCTCTCTCTCTCTCTCTCTCTCTCTCTCTCTCTCTCTCTCTCTCTCATCATCCACAATTAGTCATAGATCATCCAACAATTAGTCATAGATCATCCAACAGTTAGTCATAGATCATCCAACAATTACTCATATATCAGCCAACAATTAGTCATAGATCATTAACAATCAGCTATAGATCATCCATAGATCATCCAACAGTCGTAGATCATCCAACAATGAGTCACGGATCATCCAACAATCAGTCATAGATCATCCAACAATTAGTCATAGATCATCCAACAATCAGTCAGAGATCATCCATAGATCATCTAACAATTAGTCATAGATCATCCAACAATTAGTCATAGATCATCCAACCATCAGGCAGAGATCATCAATAGATCATCCAACAATCAGTCAGAGATCATCCAACAATTAGTCATAGATCATCCAACAGTCCAATAGTCATAGATCATCCAACAATTAGTCACAGACCATCCAACAGTCCAACAGTCATAGATCATCCAAGATCATCCAGATCAATTAGTTAGTCATAGATCATCCAACAGTTAGTCAGAGATCATCCAACAATTTAGTCATAGATCATCCAACAATGAGTCATGGATCATCCAACAATGAGTCATGGATCAATCAGTCATAGATCATCCAACAATTAGTCATAGATCATCCAACAATTAGTCATAGATCATCCAACCATCAGTCAGAGATCATCCATAGATCATTAGATCAACAATAAGTCAGAGATCATCCAACAATTAGTCATAGATCATCCAACAGTCCAACAGTCATAGATCATCCAACAATTAGTCATAGATCATCCAACAATTAGTCATAGATCATCCAACAGTCCAACAGTCATAGATCATCCAACAATTAGTCACAGATCATCCAACAGTCCAACAGTCATAGATCATCCAACAATTAGTCACAGATCATCCAAAAATAGTCAGTCATAGATCATTCACTTGTCATAGATCATCCAACAGTCAGTCATAGATAATCCAACAATTAGTCATAGATCATCCAACAATTAGTCATAGATCATCCAACAATCGGGCATAGATCATCCAACAACCATAGATCTTCCAACAGTTAGTCATAGATCATCCAACAATCAGTCATAGATCATCCAACAATTAGTCATAGATCATCCAACAAGATTCCAACAATTAGTTGAGATCATAGATCATTCAACAGTTACTCAGAGATCATCCAACAATGATTAGTAGAGCATCCAACAGTTAGTCATAGATCATCCAACATTCATTCAGAGATCATTCAACAATAGTCATAGATCACCCAATAATGAGTCATGGATCATACAACAATCAGTCATAGATCATCCAACAATTAGTCATAGATCATCCAACAATCAGTCAGAGATCATCCATAGATCATCCAGCAATCAGAGATCATCCAACAATTAGTCATAGATCATCCATCAGTCCAACAGTCATAGATCATCCAACAATTAGTCATAGATCATCCAAGAATCAGTCATAGATCATCCAACAATCCATAGATCAAAATCAGTCATAGATCATCCAACAATCAGTCCAACCAACAGTCCAACAGTCATAGATCATCCAACAATTAGTCAGAGATCATTAAATGGAAAGGTCAAGAAACACTGCGTGGCTTAGCCAATCAATGACGACGGAGTATTCTGGCTTAACCAATCAATGATGACGGAGTATTCTTGCTTAACCAATCAATGATGACGAGTATTCTGGCTTAACCAATCAATGATGACGGAGTATTCTGGCTTAACCAATCAATGATGACGGAGTATTCTGGCTTAACCAATCAATGATGACGGAGTATTCTGGCTTAATCAATGAATGATGACGGAGTATTCTGGCTTAACCAATCAATGTTCACGGAGCTGGAGTATTCTGGAATGTTGAAGACGTATGACGTAGTACAGCCAGACAAAATGTTGATGCCAATCACATGTCAGAGCCAATCAAAATGCTCAGAACATGCAACAGACAGATCAATGAACATTCTGGCACTTTCTGCCTTGTCCTGGTACTGTGAAAAGACCCCCGGAATCATTGGACAATTCATGTTTACTCCATCTGGCAAAGACACTTCACATGAAATTCAATATGGACAAAGCAAAACATTCAGACAAACAGATCTGAAGCGACCTGTGATAATCATGGGTGAAATGAACTGTGTGTATTTAAAGCGACCTGTGATAATCAGGGTGAAATGAACTGTGTGTATCTGAAGCGACCTGTGATAATCATGGGTGAAATGAACTGTGTGTATCTGAAGCGACCTGTGCTAATCAGTGGTGAAATGAACTGTGTGTATCTGAAGGAACATGTGCTAATCATGGGTGAAATGAACTGTGTGTACCACGTGGCTTGGATTGCAGACTGAGCCATGCGGGACTGATGAAAACCATGTCCACGAACCATTTGGAAATTAAGACCATACAATTAGCTAACAAATACAACGGTAAAAAGTATATTGTATTACACACACACACACACACACACACACACACACACACACACACACACACACACACACACACACACACACACACACACACACACACACACACGCACGCACACACACAAACACACACACACACACACACACACACACACACACACACACACACACACACAGGCACACACCGCACTGAACTCCTTTTCGCTATCATCATCCTCCCCCTCCACGCCCTCCCTCACCTTCCTTTCCCCTCCCCCGCCTCCCCCCCCCCCCCCCCCCCCCCCCCCCCCCCCTCCTCTGTGGATGCCTTCGAACAAAGTGCTTCGAATCAGGAGGAGGGCGCTAAACTTCCGGTGCCGTCACTGATGTCTGCCTGTTTTGACTGGCCCCAGAAATCACTACATGTCCCTGGGGAGGTTTGACAGGAGAACCTTATCCGCCCAGCTGACCAGCAATAGGCCTACATTAGAGGCCCCCAGCAAAACGCCTCTACGTCGACATCTTATAGCCATTGAGTCAGCGGGGACCCCGACCTGAGAACGTCGGCACCGGAAATGCGGGGGCGGCAAAGGGAGAGCATTCCGTCAAACAGTGTCAGCGGGGCGCTATTGGCCAGGAACACAGCCAGACGGTGGAGGGAGTGCTTTGGTGGTGTGCGGCCATTGATTGACATGTAATCTGTTTCTTGGGAGGGAAAATGTCTGAGACCTAGCTTTGGGTCAATTTGCCATGTCCTGAACAGACAGAGACAGAGTGAAGGGGGGGGGGGGGGGGGGGGGGGGGGGGGGCTGGAATGGAATGGGAAGAGGATGGGTGCCAATGTTGAGGTCGTTCCAAATGTCTTTTTGCTCCTGCCTTAACTAGTGGCTGACAGTTCTAACCGGCTGTTGCTCTTGAAACGGATTGAAGGAGGTAACAACCAATAAAGCGTGTGACGGCCCGGGGATGTGACTGCCAGTGCTTCCATTAAACCACTTTATCTGGGATCAAGGAAAGTGCTTCCCCAATACTAGTGAGGCAAGGGAGAGAAATCTGTGCCGTCGCCGATGGGACAGAAAATGGACCAGTATTGAGAAACAGGTAAATGGATCAGCAAGGAGAGAGAGAGGCGCAGCAGAGGCCACAGGATAATGACATTTTATAACACACGACTAAAGAGCACAGCCACAGCACTAACGACATTTAAAACAAACACACGATCAGGGAACAGACTGAAGAGCACAGCCACAGGATACGACATTTATAACACACTATCAGGGAACAGACTGAAGAGCACAGCCACAGGATAATGACATTTATAACACACGACGACTAAGAGCACAGCCACAGGATAACGACATTTATAACACACTATAAGGGACAGACTGAAATAGCAGCACAGCCACAGGATAATGACATTTATAACACACGACTAAAGAGCACAGCCACAGCACTAACGACATTTATAACACACGATCAGGGAACAGACTGAAGAGCACAGCCACAGCACTAACGACATTTATAACACACTATCAGGGAACAGACTGAAGAGCACAGCCACAGGATAATGACATTTATAACACACGACTAAAGAGCACAGCCACAGGATAACGACATTTATAACACACACTATAAGGGAACAGACTGAAATAGCACAGCCACAGGATAATGACATTTATAACACACGACTAAAGAGCACAGCCACAGCACTAAACGACATTTGTAACACACGATCAGGGAACAGACTGAAGAGCACAGCCACAGCGCTAACGACATTTATAACACACTATCAGGGAACAGACTGAAGAGCACAGCCACAGGATAATGACATTTATAACACACGACTAAAGAGCACAGCCACAGGATAATGACATTTATAACACACTATAAGGGAACAGACTAAAGAGCACAGCCACAGGATAATGACATTTATTTATAACACACAATAAGTGAACAGACTGAAGAGCACAGCCACAGGATAATGACATTTATAACACACGATAAGTGAACAGACTAAAGAGCCACAGGATAATGACATTTATAACGCACGATAAGTGAACAGACTGAAGACCACAGCCACATGACTAACGACATTTATAAACACACGATAAGTGAACAGACTGAGGAGCACACCACAGGATAACGACATTTATAACACGATAAGTGAACAGACTGAAGAACACACCCACAGGATAATGACATTTATAACACGATAAGTGAACAGACTAAAGAGCACAGCCACAGGATAATGACATTTATAACACGATAAGTGAACAGACTGAAGACCACAGCCACATGACTAATGACATTTATACACACACGATAAGTGAACAGACTGAAGAACACACCCACAGGATAATGACATTTATAACACGATAAGTGAACAGACTGAGGAGCACAGCCACAGGATAATGACATTTATAACACACGAAAAGTGAACAGACTAAAGAGCACAGCCACAGGATAACGACATTTATAACACACGATAAGTGAACAGACTAAAGAGCACAGCCACAGGATCATGACATTAATTTTATAACACATGATAAGTGAACAGACTGAAGAGCACAGGGTTTGGAACTGGAAAGGTAGATAGCAGACCTTTTACGTTCAACATCTCTTGGCAGCTGGACAGGTAAAAAGGCAATCAGGACCACTGTGTTAGTCTGGCACTCTGCATGACGAGGGAGACTTGAAACTGTCAGAATGGTTTGTCCCTCTTCCCCGTTATCCACCCCTTCCCCGCTTGTACGTGTTGACCGGTGACGGGGGAACAGGTGCTGGAGCGAACGTGAGCGGGAATTCTTTCTACTCCCTACATTCCAATTCCAGATCAATTTTGGTTGACTGCAGAGTCTGACAGGTCCAAGGCCGGCCTTTAGTCCATAAGCGCTCTCTCTCTCTCTCTCTCTCTCTCTCTCTCTCTGCGTGTATGTGTGTGTGTGTGTGTGTGTGTGCGTGCGTGCGTGCGTGCGTGCGTGCGTGCGTGCGTGCGTGTGTGTGTGTGTGTGTGTGTGTTCTTCAATTTAATGTATATACACACAAGTGATTTTAGACAACCAAAAATAATTTTTTTTTAAAAGTAGTAAAGGAGGGGGGAAGGGGAGGGGGTGATAGGCAGGCAACTGAAGGAGATAAACAGAGAGAGAAACAGCGAGATAGAAAAAGATGAAGAAGTATAACTGGAAAAGGGAAAAAAGAGAAAAAGGAGGATTAGAATGAGAATCGTGTGTGTGTGTGTGTGTGTGTGTGTGTGTGTGTGTGTGTGTGTGTGTGTGTGTGTGTGTGTGTGTGTGTGTGTGTGTGTGTGTGTGTGTGTGCGCGCGCGCGCGCTCTGATGTCCCTTTGTATCATGTTATTCTTATCACGATGAAAGTTGATATTCATAAGTGCATTCATGGACATTTTTGGAATGTGTAAACAAATATTCAGTAAAAAGCACTCGTGCGCGTGTCATGTATCTATAGCATGCAGAAATAATGTGAATGTCTGCAAGTGAAGGTATGCGCGTTCCCATTCATGCATTGATGTGTTGGCTTACATGCCTATGCGAGGGTTTACAACGTCAGAGGTATGTTTGAGCACACAGTTTTCTGGATCAAGGACACCTTCGCTTGTAGGCCTGTATTTTGCCTTCAATACAAAATTCCAAATCATGGTATCTAAGGTGGTTTGAGAGTTGGCTTCCTCAACACCAGTTATTGAATAGTAAACCATCTGATGTTTCCAACATTTTCACAAATGGTGGTAAACATTTTCAAGTTTCTTTTTTTTCCTACTCACATCTTACAGTTAACATTCTCAACTCAAGATTTGCCATTCCTGGCTTCAGTTTTGCCCGTAAAGAAGCTGAGCATCTTCAAAAGACAGTGTTGGTAGTTTACATTCAGCAAAGCATCGATGTGTCAACGTCAAAAGACAGTGTTGGTAGTTTACATTCACCAAGCATCGATGAGTGAATGTCAAAAGACAGTGTTGGTAGTTTACATTCAGTAAAGCATCGATGAGTGAACGTCAAAAGACAGTGTTGGTAGTTTACATTCAGCAAAGCATTGATGAGTGAACGTCAAAAGACAGTGTTGGTAGTTCACATTCAGCAAAGCATCGATGAGTGAATGTCAAAAGACAATGTTGGTAGTTTACATTCAGCAAAGCATCGATGGGTGAATGTCACGACTGCCATCTGACTGAATTCTAAGGGATACAAGTTGATATCAGTTAAGGGATACAAGTTAATATCAGTTAAGGGATACAAGTTAATATCAGTTTCAGTTTCAGCTTTATCAAGGAGTCGTCACTGCGTTCGGACTAGTCCATATAGGGCTACACCAATCCGCTAAGTTTAGAGACCACAAACATGCATACTTATACACACAGCGCGTTGTTTAAAGCTGGTGGAGACATGAATTAATGACAAAGATGACAGACTTTATGAAGAGGATCTCGTAGCTACGATTTAGCAGAGGCCTGATCTACGCATTAGCCCAATGCACTGGTCAGATCTTGAGTACCTACCTAACCTTGACTGTGCCATTATCATCAATGTATGTGTGTATGGTGAGTGTACACTTGTGTATATGGGTGTGTGGGCACGAGCTTGTGTGTGTGTGTGTGTGTGTGTGTGTGTGTGTGTGTGTGTGTGTGTGTGTGTGTGCGCGCGCGCGCGCGCGCGCGCGCGCGAGCGCATTTGCGTGTGTATAAGTATGCATGTTTGTGAGCGTATGTACGCGTGTGTATGTGTGTGCAGAAGTGCATATGCATGTGTGTGTCAGATTTGTTGGCTTGTGTGATCACGCTCCTGCGCGTATCTGTAGGCTACATGTATGTGTACACATATGTATGTATGTGATGTGTACATATATGTACGTATGTGTGTTAGCCTTTGTATGTGGACGTATACGCACGTGTGTTTGTGTGTGTGTGTGTGTGTGTGTGTGTGTGTGTGTGTGTGTGTGTGTGTGTGTGTGTGTGTGTACGTGCGCGTTTGTATGTGTGTGCGTGTGTGTGTATGTGTGTGTGCATGTGTGTGTGTGTGTGTGTGTGTGTGTGTGTGTGTGTGTGTGTGTGTGTGTGCGCCTTTGATTGTTTGTAGGAAATGAATGTTCAGAATATGACTTAGGAACATGAACAACAACAATAACAATAACACGCACGCACGCACACACACACACACACACACACACACACACACACACACACACACACACACACGCCGAAAAAAGGGGTGACGACCAACTCACTTGTTTGTACAATACAGCGATGAGTGAAGGTTGTCGAGCAGTGCACACTGAAGTCACACTAAAAACAGTGTGGACATAGCTGGTCAGCTGTACTGACATGCCCTCTGTAGCTGCCAGACTGGTCCAGCTGAAGATGTGACCACACCTGTACAACTCTCTCTCTCTCTCTCTCTCTCTCTCTCTCTCTCTCTCTCTCTCTCTCTCTCTCTCTCTCTCTCTCTCTCACCAGTGATGTAACTGGTCCGGCACAAAATCTTGACATACCTGTTCAACAGCCCCTTCCTCTTTCTTGATCATCACCTTCCTGTGTAGATGCGCGCGCGCGCGCGCGTGTGTGTGTGTGTGTGTGTGTGTGTGTGTGTGTGTGTGTGTGCGCGCGCGTTGTGCGCGCGCGCATCGTGTGCGTGTGTGCGCGCGCGCGCGCGCGCGCGTGTGTCTGTGTGTGTGTGTGGGGGGGGGGGGGGGGGGGGGGGGGGGGGGGGGTAAGAGAGAGAGAGAGAAGGGCGGTGGGGGGGGGGGGGATATGTGTGTGTATGCGTGTATAGCTGAGATGGTCTTGCTGAAACAAGCAAATACATCCCTGTGAAAACTAATGAGCACTTCTATTCAGCCATGCCTAGTCTGCTCCAACACTTCTGTTCAGCCATGCCTAGTCTGCTCCAACACTTCTGTTAAGCCACGGCTAGTCTGCTCCAACACTTCTGTTAAGCCATGACTAGTCTGCTCCAACACTTCTGTTAAGCCATGGCTAGTCTGCTCCAACACTTCTGTTAAGCCATGCCTAGTCTGCTCCAACACTTCTGTTCAGCCATGGCTAGTCTGCTCCAACACTTCTGTTCAGCCATGTCTAGTCTGCTCCAACACTTCTATTCAGCCATGTCTAGTCTGCTCCAACACTTCTGTTAAGCCATGCCTAGTCTGTTCCAACGTTTATGTTCAGCCATGCCTAGTCTGCTCCAACACTTCTGTTAAGCCATGACTAGTCTGCTCCAATACTTCTGTTAAGCCATGCCTAGTCTGCTCCAACACTTCTGTTAAGCCATGCCTAGTCTGCTCCAACACTTCTGTTCAGCCATGTCTAGTCTGCTCCAACACTTCTATTCAGCCATGTCTAGTCTGCTCCAACACTTCTGTTAAGCCATGCCTAGTCTGTTCCAACACTTCTGTTCAGCCATGCCTAGTCTGCTCCAACACTTCTGTTCAGCCATGCCTAGTCTGCTCCAACACTTCTATTCAGCCATGTCTAGTCTGCTCCAACACTTCTGTTAAGCCATGCCTAGTCTGTTCCAACGTTTATGTTCAGCCCTGCCTAGTCTGCTCCAATATTTCTGTTCAGCCATGCCTAGTCTGTTCTAAGGCAAATTAACTGATCATCGAAAGAGACTGGACGTTTTTCATCCACTTTCATTTTTCATCAAGTGAGACAAGATTATTTGTTTCAACCACTATTAATTTTCATCAACCAAGACTGGGGCTGTTTTTAATAACAATCTTTTCTCATCAGTAGACAGGACTCTTTTTAACAGCAATCATTTCTCATCAGTAGACAGGACTCTTTTCAACAACAATCATTTCTCATCAGTGCAATCATTTCTGACCAGTAGATAGGGACTCTTTTCAACAACAATCATTTCTCATAAGTAGACAGGACTCTTTTCAACAACAATCATTTCTCATCTCTTTTCAACAAAATCATTTCTCATCAGTAGACAGGGCTTTTTCAACAACAATCATTTCTCATCTCTTTTCAACAACAATCATTTCTCATCTCTTTTCAACAACAATCATTTCTCATCAGTAGACAGGACTTTTTTCAGCAACAATCATTTCTCATCTCTTTTCAACAACAATCATTTCTCATCTCTTTTCAACAACAATCATTTCTCACCAGTAGACAGGGCTTTTTTCAACAACAATCATTTCTCATCTCTTTTCAACAACAATCATTTCTCATCAGTAGACAGTGCTTTTTTTCAACAACATCATTTCTCATCTCTTTTCAACAACAATAATTTCTCATCTCTTTTCAACAACAATCATTTCTCATTAGTAAAGACAGGGCTGTTTTCAACAGCAAGCATTGATCCCCAGTAAAGACAGGGCTTTCATAAACAACCACATTTCTCATCACTGAATTCAGGGTCGTCGTCAGCACCTATAATTTGACATATATAAAGACAACTATAGTTTCAACGAAACCATTTCTCATTAATAAAACAAAAATCATTTCTAATCAAAGAAGACAGTAAAGAGGGGACAGACTTCAACAACAATCATTTCCTACCAGTAAGAACAGGACCGTTTTCTACAACATTTTTATCAGTGAAGACAGGACTGTTTTATACAATTATTTCTCATCAATAAAGGCAGAGCACTCTTCAAACGAGAATCATTTCTTTTTTCTAAAACAGTCATTTTTTAATTGACCAAAACAGGGATGTCTTCAACAAAGCCATTCCTAATTAACTACAACACGAATGTTTTCACAGACATTTCTCATTAACTAAAACAAGGATTTTTAAAAAGTCATTTCCGACGCACCACCCGACACAGTAACTATCACCTCTACATCACATGATGAACATTTCTAGCAACAAAATAGAAAACATCTAACACTTCTGTGGAAGCGAAAATCTCCAAACAGTTTTGATTCTTTTTGTTCCGGTTCAGTGTAAGCATTCGTGAGCTCAGGGGAAATTAATCTGTCTTGTAACAAGAAATCTGAATTACTGAATTACTTCCCTTAAAGAGCAAAATGTCTCCAGGTAGATGCACACAGTAAGTGACCTGCTTCTCTCTCTCACGGTCGGGCGCGCGCGCTCTCTCTCACGGTCGGGCGCGCGCGCGCGCGCACACACACACACACACACACACACACACACACACACACACACACACACACAGACGCGCGCGCGCGCACACACACACACACACACACACACACACACACACACACACACACACACACACAAACCACGCACGCACGCACACACATACAGATAGGAAGTGCAACCCACCGTTCAACGATCACTTTTACGGCTACCATCGTGCTTTCAAATTCTGCTTCTGTGAGCCATCCTGGCAGAATGTGCTGTGCAATTGTGTATATTATGTGTGACGTCTACAGGAGAGATTTTAATGGAAACTTCACATGTCTGTTTTTGTACAGTGTTTTAAACTTCTGTTGCTTAGCATCGTGTTTTGTGTGTGTTTGCACTTTGGCTTCTTTTCAGAAAACCAGCCGTTCAAACTACTTTGCATCAGAGAACTCGCATAGGAAAGTAGTTAAGACTGTTGATCAGTTTAGAATTCACAGTACCGTATTTGTTTCAAAATCAGGATAAATAAGAATAGAATAGACAAGAATTCCGAACCATGACCTATTTGTATATCAAAATCGTTTTCTTTCCTCACTTGTGGCGACTGTTACAACAAAAAATATATCCAGTCATTTCTTTTCTTGTTTAATCAGCCCCCACACCAGGTTTTTTTTTTATATCTCGGGGAAGGACAGACATAGTGACCAGTAAGGCAGCCTTTTGCGTGCTTATTTTGATGCAAACTGTTGAATACTTTAAACAAGATTGTAAGGACCACTTTCCATTTTCTCCTTGCTTAAAAACAAACCTTTAAAATCTGTCCGTTGAAAATGAAACCAAATCTGTCTCAGAATGCATGCGCGCCGGTCTGTAAATTCCATAAAATATGTCCGTTAAGATAAAAAACCAATCTGGCTCAGAATACAAGCACCGGTCTGTAAATTCCATAAAATATGTCCGTTGAAATCAAACCTAATCTGGCTCAGAATACAAGCACCGGTCTGTAAATTCCATAACATCTGTCCGTTAAAATGAAATCCAATCTGGCTCAGAATACAAGCACCGGTCTGTAAATTCCATAAAATCTGCCGTTAAAATGAAATCCAATCTGGCTCAGAATACAAGCACCGGTCTGTAAATTCCATAAAATCTGCCGGTTAAAATGAAACCTAATCTGGCTCAGAATACAAGCACCGGTCTGTAAATTCCATAAAATCTGCCCGTTAAAATGAAATCCAATCTGGCTCAGAATACAAGCACCGGTCTGTAAATTCCATAAAATCTGCCCGTTAAAATGAAATCCAATCTGGCTCAGAATACAAGCACCGGTCTGTAAATTCCATAAAATCTGCCGTTAAAATGAAACCTAATCTGGCTCAGAATACAAGCACGGTCTGTAAATTTCCTAAGGGTAATTTCCGTGCTCATTGGGGGTGGTCCATCTTTGAAATAATCAGTACTTTTCTGTCATTGAAAAAAATATTAACTCATCATTTAAATGATTAAAAGTGATCCAGTATTGAACTAATTATATAGTTGATATCCATCATTAAAACTATCCAAAATGATCCATCATTACAGCCTCTCTTTCGATGAGACCAATATTTTACAATGGTCCTGCGTTGTAATGCAAACCTCATCCCGACCACAACTTCAGTGGGGATTGGTAGTGGCGGTCACGTGGTGTGCCCATCGCTATGACAGCTCTTCTGAGTGTAGCAGTCACAGACAGCGACTGTAATGAAATGAAATCCCCCTTCTATTGTTAAAAAAAAATAGGAACATTTGTGAGTTGCAATAGGTCACTGTCAAAATCATTTACCAACTAAATTAGAATCAGAAACTAAAACTTTCGTAGCAGTCATGATAATGAAAGGAGGAGGAGGAGAAGAAGAAGAAGAAGAAGAAGAAGAAGAAGAAGAAGAAGAAAAAACATCTAAATTTAGAGACAATACACACCTTAGGTCCCGTGTGTGTGTGTTTTTCAAAATAAGGTAAAAAAGCAAAAAAGCTGTCAGTGATTCCAGTCATTTGAGCCTGAGGTCAGCGCCTGTCTGTCCACCCCTCCTGTCCTCCTAGCAGCTGAGTGTCGTAGACTATGGACTGGGGGGTCACCCAGGGGTACGCCGTCGTCAGCGTCCTCAGCACGTCCTCCTCGATCTTCTGTGACATTCCCCTGGGAGTGTAGCCATCCCTCACTGACCTGCTCCACACACACACACAGAAATCTGTGACATTGTCCTGGAGTGCAGCCATCCCTCACTGACCTGTACCACACACCGAAATCTCCGGTGACATTCCACTACGAGTGTTGCCATCCCTCACTGACATGTAGCACACACACACACACACACACACACACACACACACACACACACACAAATCCTCGGTGACATTCCATTATGAGTGTAGCCATCCCTCACTGACCTGTAGCACACACAAAAATCTTCGGTAACATTCCACTATGAGAGTAGCCCGTACGACAAACATTACCCTAAAAAGGTCACGCCACCATCCCCCCCACCCCCACCCCCACCCCTCTTGTATTCAGTTTTCTTGTTGTTCAGCTGGACGCCAAAGACTCCCTGCAACAAACCTCTCCACTCTCCTGACCAGGACTGACGACAAACCTCTCCATCCTCCTCACCAGGACTGACGACAAACCTCTCCACCCTCCTGACCAGGACTGACGACAAACCTCTCCACCCTCCTGACCAGGACTGACGACAAACCTCTCCATCCTCCTGACCAGGACTGACGACAAACCTCTCCACCCTCCTGACCAGGACTGACGACAAACCTCTCCATCCTCCTCACCAGGACTGACGACAAACCTCTCCACCCTCCTGACCAGGACTGACGACAAACCTCTCCACCCTCCTGACCAGGACTGAGGACACACACATCCTTCATCGTCCCGGAATCTGTCAGGGCACCACTACCATCTGCAGCCACTACACCTGTCAGGACACTATAACTACATGTAGCTACTACACCTGTCAGGACACTATTACCACATGTAGCCATTACACCTGTCAGGGCACTATTACCACCTGTAACCACTATACCTGTCAGGACACTATTACATCCTAATACCACTACACCTGTCAGGGCACTATTACCACCTGTAGCCACTACATCTGTCAGGGCACTATTACCACCTGTAGCCACTACATTTGTCAGGGCACTATTACCACCTGTAGCCACTACATCTGTCAGGGCCCTATTACCACATGTAGCCACTACACCTGTCAGGACACTATTACCACCTGTGGCCACTACATCTCTGTCAGGGCAACACTACAGCCGATAGACAGACAGACAGCAGACAGACTAAGGATGTAAAACACGGGGGAAGGGGGGGGGGGGGGCAGCTGACAGACAGACAGACAGATAAACAGACTGACAAAGAAGGTAAAAACACAGGGGAAAGAGGCAGTTGACATACAGTTGACAGACACACAGACAGACAGACAGACAGACAGACAGACAGAATGAATGAGACAGACAGACAAAGGGAATAAAACAGGGAAAGGAGGCAGCTGACAGACAGACAGGCAGACAGACAGACAAGGGAGGTAAAGAGCTCCCTCAGAAATTCTTAGAGTTTTTCAATGGCAAAATTGACACTATCCGTGAAAAGCTAGATTATACTGCACCTGTACATTCTCTGAATGACAAAGTTTACTGTGGACCTCCTTTGGCTTGTTTTAGCCCTGTTAGTCAAGAATATGTCAAAAAAAAAAAACTTTGTTTGCGATGCAGCCCTAAATCATGTGAACTTGATGCCATTCCCACTAACTTGCTCTTTCAGTGCATTGACGAAGTCCTACCCCATCTTACTCATGTTATCAATACCTCTTTGTCCTCTGGTCACGTTCCTGAAATCTTCCGGTCCGCAGTGGTACGTCCATTGATCAAGAAACCTTCATTAGATAAAAATGTTTTAAAGAATTATCAGCCTGTATCAAATTTGTCATTTCTTTCAAAATTATTGGAGATCGGAACAAATTCTAGAGCATCTCGAAAAGAATCACCTTTTGAATCCTCATCAATCTGCTTACAGACAAGGCCATAGTTGTGAGACAGCACTCCTCTATATAGTCAATGACCTTCTCTGCGGGCTTGATTGATGATGGGAATGTTTCCTTATTAGTGACGTTAGACCTCTCCACAGCATTTGACACGATGGCTTCAAACTTACTTTGGGTTCAAAGACACAGCTCTCGACTTGATTATCTGTTACTTGACTGGACGGACTCAGACAGTGTGTGTACAGGGCAGATACTCAGTTCTCCTCTTAAGTACGGTGTGCCTCAGGGTTCTGTACTAGGGCCAGTCCTTTTTTGTGCTGTATGCTAGTCCTGTGTCTGACGTCATCAGTGGTCACGCCATGTCGCATGAGAGCTTTGCTGACGATACTCAGCTTCATTAGTCGGCCCCCATTGAAATTGACTCACTGATTATTCGGACGCGGGGCTGCATTGCAGACCTGAAGGACTGGATGACAACCAACAAAACTACAACTAAACGACGACAAGACGGAACTCATGTTCGTGACAAAACAGCCTACCATCCTTCTCTGCCTTCAACTGTCACTATCAATGACTGTACTGTCTCTGTCTTTGAGAAACAGGTTTCAAATATTTGCAAGATTGCTTATTTAGAACTAAGAAGAATCAGCTCCGTACGTCACCTTCTCTCTACAGATGCTACAAAAACTGTCATTTGTGCATTTGTCTTATCTAGAATAGATTACTGCAACTTACTTTTGGCCGGCCTTCCAAAATACCTGATAGAAAGATTACAGCGAATCCAAAATCATGCAGCACGAGTCGTCTGTAGAGCAGGAAAATATGATCACATCTCGTCTCTAATTCAGTCTCTTCACTGGCTATCTGTCTCAAACTGTATCTCGTACAAAATCTCAACTCTCACTTTCTTTGCTCTCTTTGAAAATGGACCTTCTTTATCTCTCAGATCTCCTTAAAATCTACACCCCATCTCGACAATTACGCTCCTGTGCTGACGACCGCCTTCTACGAATGACTCGCTTCAGGACTACCACTGGTGAAAGATCGTTCTTTTTTCAAGCTCCAGCGACGTGGAACAGACTGCCAGACTCTCTCAGACATTCAGATTCTATCTCTTCTTTCAAGTCTAAACTTAAAACCCATCTATTCTCATAGTCAATGCTGTGGGAGGGAGGGGGGAGGGGGGAGGGGGTACAACCCAACTCATAGCCCTCTGGGCCTTTTCAAATGGTGTGTGTGTGTGTGTGTATGTTCTCTATTACATATGTTTGTTGTCTGATTGAACGTTATAGGATTTAGCTTTTGTAGTGATACTTGAAAAATAAGTAAATGTCATACTCGTAAGATTAGGATTTGTTAGTTATTGTAGTAATAGTATTTGTAGTTGGGTGTAAGGTGCATTATTGTATATGAGAAGGTTGAATGTAGTGTTAGAGAAACTCATTTGATTAAGCGCTATATAAGAAACCATTATTATTATTATTATTATTATTATTACTATTATTATTATTATGAAAGGACTGGGGAAGAAGGCAGCCGACAGACAATCGGTGTCACTGACCTGGCCATGGTGACGATGCGAGGTGTGAAATGTCCACTCCACAGCAGTCGTGCTAGTTGCTGTGTTCGTTCCTCCATCTCTGTGCCGTCTATGCAACAGGCAACAGACTTCCTCAATACAGACAACAGATCTCATCAACACCAAGAACAGATCTGATCAATATACACAACGGATATGATCATTCAGACAATAGATCTCATCTATACGCACAACAAATCACATCTGCAGACAACATATATCATCAAAGCAGACTATAGAATTCATCAATACGGACAACAAATCTTATCAATAGACAAAAGATCTCACAACACAGACAACAATCTTATCAATAAAGACAATATATCTCACCAACACACAGACAACAATCTTATCATTACAGACAACAGATCTTACTGACACAGAAAACAATCCTATAAATACAGACAACAATCTTATCAATGCAAATAACAGATCTTATCAATAGAGACAATAGATTTCGCCAATGCCGATTACAGTCCACAGCATATATAGACAACAGATCCATCAATACAGACAACTGATCCATAAATGCAGTCAACAAATCCATCAATACAGAGACAACAGATCCATAAATGCAGTCAACAGATCCATCAATACAAACGACAGATCCATCAATACAGACAACAGATCCATAAATACAGTCAACAGATCCGTCAATACAGACGACAGATCCATCAATAGAGACAAAGGATCTATCAATACAGACAACAGATCTCAGCAGTACAGACAACAGAGATCTCAGCAGTACATGGAGCAGTCCACGTCGGTACAGACAATAGATTTATTTTTTCATGGCGGAGAATAAAACCTTATCAGTGCAGTGTGTGTGTGTGTGTGTGTGTGTGTGTGTGTGTGTGTGTGTGTGTGTGTGTGTGTGCGAGTTAGTGAGTGCGTGCGTGCGTGCGCACGCGCGCGCGCGCGCGTGTGTGTGTGTGTGTGTGTGTGTGTGTGTGTGTGTGTGTGTGTGTGTGTGTGTGAGAGAATTACAGTGTGTGTGTGTGAGCGAATTATAGTGTGTGTGTGTGTGTGTGTGTGTGTGTGTGTGTGTGTGTGTGTGTGTGTGTGTGTGTGTGTGTGTTCACAGACACATGTGTCACCGACAGCTATCCTCACACCCACCCCGACCTTCTAGGAGAGAGATAGCAATGCACTGACCTGCAGAGTGGAAGATAACAGAGGACCTTCCCGGGCGATTGTGCCCCGTGCACACCTTCATACCTCGGGAGGGGTCGAACCCCAGGGTTCTGGGGGATTGTCTCAGGCAGATCCCTACCCGGCCCACGGCCAGCAACTGCTGGCTGTTGAGGAGAAGAGGTCCCTGACAAGGAATGCGATGAGAGTGTCCACCTCCAGTCTGTGGTGACGACACATCAGCTGGTACAGCGAGCTGCTTCTGAGCGCATGACTCAGCCTGGTGGAGAAGGTGTCCAGAGCGGAGTGGGTCTGTTCAGGACACGTCTCTCTGCTGGCAGGACAGCAGGTCTGCACGAATATCGTCAACCAGTTCTCGGAACAGTCCGTCGGCCGTCGCCTCTTCCTGGGCGTTCCGCGCACAGAATATTCGGCTGACAGTTTCGGAAAGTATGTCCACCACACCGTCGTCCAGAGAGGCGTCATGCAGAGGGGTGATGGCCGCCTCCACGCCATAATAGTCCTCGTCAATGTCCAGGACCACAGAGGCCTCTTTGCCCAGCCACATCCCCGCTTTGTCAGTCATCAGCGGCGGCACTTTTCCCCCGTGGATTCCTGGAGATGCTCCGTCTGCTTGTCGTCCGTCTGACATCCATCAGCTCAATCGCCTTGTGCTCCATGACCATATCAGCGACCACCACGACACGGGCCTGACACTGCTCCCGGAAGATCAGTTTGGTGGTGACCCCTAGCGGAGAACGACCACCGACCTTCTCCTGCACAAAACACTGACTGGAGAGTTGTCCCCCTTGTTGGTCCTGATACTGAACGTCCACACAGTAACAGACCTCAGGGGCGCCCTGGTCATCATCCTCCTCACCGCCTTCCTCACCGCCCTCCTCACCGCCCTGGTCCCCTGTCCGCCGTGCGGAGTCTTCTCCGCTTGTGTCCTGCGGGTAGTCAGGTTCTTGCTGCACGACACCTGCCAGCACGTGAAAACGGCTGTACCCTGTGGACCCCAGCAGTTCGTGCAGTCGTGTGTCCCAAGGGGGGATGACCCAGATGTATCGACTGAACAACCCCGTCAGTGCCGCCGCCTGGGCCCCAAAACACCAACCACACAGTGAAACAGAATAGTGACGTTTTCTTCTTTGTACCTTGATAAATATATGAACAAAACCAATGGTAGTTAATCAAACATAAAGCTACATAAATCTAGAAATCAAGCGTGGAAAGGTGCTATTGGTAAGAAGTTGGTGAGAACTAGAAATGTCTGATAAAAGAATAATGAATATTCCTCCAGTGCACTCTTCTCTTTAGTGTCCATGTCAAACTAGAGGGGCAGAGTGTAGAGCGCAAACCACTGTCAAGGTGAAACGCGTCAGTCCTTTGATTGCGAGCGGCACCAACATGGCATGTCCTCATCTCTGAGACACCTTCCTTTCAAGGTGAAACGCGTCAGTCCTTTGATTGAGAGCGGCAGCACCATGTCATGCCCTCATCTCTGTGACACCTTCCTTTCAAGGTGAAACGCGTCAGTCCTTTGATTGAAGCGTGGCACCATCATGGCATGTCCTCATCTCTGAGACACCTTCCTTTCAAGGTGAAACGCGTCAGTCCTTTGATTGCGAGCGGCACCATGTCATGCCCTCATCTCTGAGACACCTTCCTTTCAAGGTGAAACGCGTCAGTCCTTTTGAGATTGAGAGCGGCACCATGTCATGCCCTCATCTCTGTGACACCTTCCTTTCAAGGTGAAAGGCACCAGTCCTTGATTGCGAGCGGCACCATGTCATGCCCTCATCTCTGAGACACCTTCCTTTAAAGGTGAAACGCGTCAGTCCTTTGATTGAGAGCGGCACCATCATGGCATGTCCTCATCTCTGTGACACCTTCCTTTCAAGGTGAAAGGCACCAGTCCTTTGAGGGTGGCACCATGTCATGCCCTCATCTCTGAGACACGTTGTTTTCAAGGTAAAAGGCACCAGTCCTTTGAGAGCGGCACCAACATATCATGCCCTCATCGCTGAGACACCTTCCTTTCTGCCAGCAAGTTCCTATGATATGGCCTAGCCTTGATGAACAAATCTTGCAACTAGCCATTCATACGGATCGGCCCACATACGTGCACCAACACTGATTCGTTTCATCCCTTTCATTCTATCAGGACAAGAAACGTACGGACAAAGCGTGCACACACACACACACACACACACACACACACACACACACACACACACACACACACATGCGCGCGCGCGCACACACACACACACACGCGTACACACACGCGCACACACACACATTCACTCACTCACTCACACACACACACACACACACACACACACACACACACACACACACACACACGTGCGCGCGCTCGTGCACAGAGAGAGAGAGAGAGAGAGAGAGAGAGAGAGAGAGAGAGAGAGAGAGAGAGAGAGACAGACAGACAGACAGACAGACAGACAGACAGACACAGACAGACAGGCAGATGGACAGGCAGACGGACAGACAGACAGATATACAAACAGAAACAGAGACAGACAGGCAAGACAGATAGGCAGATCAAGAGACAGATAGACAGACAAATAATTATACAGACATATGTACAGACAGACACACAGATGGAAAGACGGAGAGACAGACAGGCAGACAGATATACAGGCAGATACAGAGAGAGAAAACAGACAGAGAACAGACAGACAGCCAGACAGAGAGAAAAAGGCCGCCAGACAGACAGCCAGACAGCCAGACAGACGGAAGCACAGGAAGACAGGGCACTGACTGTGATGAACATGTCATTTCGCTGCATGAGGTGTGACCCCAGGACAGACAGAGAGACAGAACAGACAGACAGACAGACAGACAGACAGACAGAGACAGACAGACAGACAGACAGACAGACAGACGGAAGCATGCCCAGGACACTGACGGTAATGAACATGTCGTTTCGCTGCATGAGGTGGACCATTTCAGACAGTTCTGGGGGGCGGAAGAGGGGGAAGGAAGCGTTGATGCTGGGTATTGTGACGTCAGCATGGGCATCAATGTGGAGCTGAAAGACAGAGACAAACTTAACACATCTCTCTCTCTCTCTCTCTCTCTCTCTCTCTCTCTCTCTCTCTCTCTCTCTCTTCTCTCTGTCTCTCTGTCTCTCCTCCTCAGTGCCGGCCGGGCAGTCAGGGCAAATCAACAGCAGCACTATAGGGCCAGCACTGTGGACACTGACAGTGCCGTGCTGTCAGGGCAAATCAACAGCACCACTATGGGGTGCCAGCAGCAGTGTGGACACTGACAGTGCCGTGCAGTCAGGGCAAATCAACAGCAGCACTGTGGACACTGACAATGCCGTGCAGTTAGGGCAAATCACAGCAGCACTGTGGACACTGACAGTGCCGTGCAGTTAGGGCAAATCAACAGCAGCACTGTGGACACTGACAGTGCCGTGCAGTTAGGGCAAATCAACAGCAGCATTGTGGACACTGACAGAGCCGTGCGTGCAGTCAGGGCAAATCAACAGCAGCATTGTGGACACTGACAGAGCCGTGCAGTCATGGCAAATGAACAACAGCACTGTTGACACTGACAGTGACGTGCTGTCTGTCGGGGCAAATGAACAGCACCACTATGGGGCCAGCACTGTGGACACTGACAGTGCCGTGCAGTCAGGGCAAATCCACCACTATGGACACTGACAGTGCCGTGTAGTCAGGGCAAATGAACAGCAGCACTGTGGGCACTGACGGTTCCGTGCAGTCAGGGCAAATGAACTGCAGCACTATGGGGCCAGCACTGTGGACACTGTTCTGTTCCCCAGTGTAGACGACAGTTCTTTTTGTCCGGAAAATACGGGAATAAAGCGATTCATCCCAGGCACTTCACAGGTCAAATCCGTATCGACATCTTTGGGCCAATGGCTTCTCAAATACAACGAATCGGAATGTGCTTTTTCCCAGGAGCTTTTTTTTCTGTGGCATAATTGATTAACTGACCGTGCCTTTTTAAAGGAGGAGGAGGAGAGGAGCAGGAGGAGGAGAGGAGGAGTCCCTTTCGTCACTGGCACAGTGTGAAGATCGTCATCCTGTCACCGTCCTTCTCTCCCTTGGCCTGCTCCCTGGCACATGATGGCTAGTCTGCTGCATTTGCCCTGCCAACGGCAAGAGGTAAGGATTTTCTTTCTGGTCCTTTAAATTGTTCAAACAGATTTTCCTGCCAAACAATGAGGTCAAGTGGATGTAGATACATGCGAGTGACTAAACGAACAATGGTTGACAGGAAACAGGCAGATGAGGGTTCAAAGAGGAATTCTTTTGGCCCAGGATCCTGTCTGCCAGCTGTGAGATTGAAATGACAGCATGGAGACCCACAGAAACAGATTGAAATGACAGCATGGAGACCCACAGAAACAGATTGAAATGACGGCATGGTGACCCACAGAGACAGACTGAAATGACGGCATGGTGACCCACAGAAACAGATTGAAATGACGGCATGGTGACCCACAGAAACAGTCTGTGTGCATACACAGGAAGGCAGGGATGGAGAGGAGCGGGCACTTCGCTAAAAACGCTTACTGCCTGTGAAATGTTTGCCAGAAGTTTTTATAGTTTTTAGTACCATAGACCAGCCGACAACATTAAGCCTTGATATGGCTATCAAACTTACACTGGACAAAATGTCATACTTTGAACAGGTCAGATGATCCAAAAAAAATTATTTCCTGAAGAAGAAACTAACAAAATAGCAGTTCACGCTACTGATATCCTCATGACAGATAAACCAGGGTGTGTTGACATGGCAGGTAAACCAGGGTGTGTTGACAAGTGAACCAGGGTGAGTTGACAGGTGTGTTGACAGCAAGGTGTGTTGACATGACAGATAAACCAGGGTGTGTTGACAGGTGAACCAGGGTGTGTTGACAGGTAAAGCAAGGTGTGTTGACATGACAGATAAACCAGGGTGTGTTGACATGACAGATAAACCAGGGTGTGTTGTTGACATGTGTTGGCAGATAAACCAGGGTGCATTGACATGGCAGATAAACCAGGATGTGTTGACAGGTAAAATCAGGGTGTGTTGACAGGCAAACCAAGGTGTGTGTTGACATGGCAGGTAAAACAGGTGTGTTGACATGGCAGGTAAACCAGGGTGTGTTGACATGACAGGTAAACCTGGGTGTGTTGACAGGTAAAATCAGGGTGTGTTGACAGGTAAAACCAGGGTCCTGTGTTGACAAAGTAAAACCAGGGTGTGTTGACATGACAGGTAAAATCAGGATGTGTGTTTTCAGCACCAGACATGCCACTTGATTTCTCATTCGCAGACTTGAGAAGATTCATAAAGAATTAATCAACACTCCTGAACGCCACCAAAAAAAAAAAAAAACAATATGAAATGTCGGCACCCAAACACTCCAGATTGCACAGATGGTTTCCACTCTGGACAATATCTACCATGTCCACTCCCTAGTCATCACCTTGACAATATCTACCATGTCCACTCCCTAGTCATCATCTTGACAGTATCTACCATGTCCACTCCCTAGTCATCACATTGACAATATCCACTCCCTAGTCATCACCTTGACAATATCTACCATGTCCACTCCGTAGTCATCACATTGACAATATCTACCATGTCCACTCCCTAGTCATCACCTTGACAATATCTACCATGTCCACTCCCTAGTCATCACCTTGACAATATCTACCATGTCCACTCCCTAGTCACCACCTTGACAATATCTACCGTGTCCACTCCCTAGTCATCACCTTGACAATATCTACCGTGTCCACTCCCTAGTCATCACCACTCCCTAGTCATCACCTTGACAATATCTACCATGTCCACTCCCTAGTCATCATCTTGACAATATCTACCGTGTCCACTCCCTAGTCATCACCTTGACAATATCTACCATGTCCACTCCCTAGTCATCACCTTGACAATATCTACCATGTCCACTCCCTAGTCATCACCGTGATAGTATCTACCATGTCCACTCCCTAGTCATCACCTTGACAATATCTACCATGTCCACTCCCTAGTAATCACCCTGACAATATCTACCATGTCCACTCCCTAGTCATTGCCAGATTACTACAGAAAAAGCTGGCATGACATAGATTGTCACCAGAAAAGCCTCAACACTGTCCAGAACGTAAACAGGAAAATAAGACCAGAAAAACGGAAGACGCCAGTAAACATTGACAAATTTTCTTTTCATAGCAGAGTCAAGAGCGTGACATAAAAGAGAAAACGGCTACAGCAGGGAATTCCTGGGAGGCAGGGGTGATTTATACCAACCAGCAAAAAATGAAACTTAAAAGAAAATACTATGAGTGGAATGGCAAGATATCTTTTTGTCCCCCTCAATCCCCCCCCCCCCCCCCCCCCCCCCCCCCCCCCCCCCCCGAGGAGCATATCTCTACCAGTTAGTCAGACCGACTTGGAAATATTTTTCATTTGGCGTTTGGTGGTGTGTTTTCCAGGGTGCCTTCCAACTCAACTGCAGCTTCGCTGTGGGAGAGAGAGGATCAGATGATTCCTTGAATGAAAAGGTCTTTTAAGGAAGAAGACGCTTTGGGCAGAAAATTGTCAGTCTTTTGAACGAAGGTCAAACAGATCTTTTGTTTGTTTGTTTTGTTTCAGGAGAACCAGCCTTCAACATAATTATAAGTTACCGTCAGATGACAACTGTCCATCCCATTTGTCGGAAGCTTTTCTAGAAACATTTCTGACGAGAAGAGGGATAAGTATTTAATTATGCGACCTTCGAGGGACAGAGAGAAGGACAAAACAAATTGTATTTACCCATTTAACTCTCTCTCTCTCTCTCTCTCTCTCTCTCTCTCTCTCTCTCTCTCTCTCTCTCTCTCCCATGCTGACGTGACCACCTACCAGCACATTGCCCTGGCAGGGCAGCAGACCTTGGTTCACCGCGCTTGGAACCAGTAGGGAATGACGTCATGATGCTCCTCCACGACCACCACAGGGAGGGCAGAGTTGTTGCTCTCCACCTCTGACCGTCCGTCAGCCTGTGTTGCCCTGTGGGGGGACAGCTGGACCCTCATCAGCTGATCCACGGAATGGTGTGCCCAGGTGTCTTTGTCCTGGCCCTGTGGGGCTGTGTCAGCCTGACCTGAGGGCAGGGAGGCATCGAGGATCTTGCTGAAGGAACCCAGGTACAGCTGAGCTCCCTCCTCCCCAGAACGCAGGACCCCAGGGTGGGGGATGTGCTGGCCTGGCCTGTGTTTTTCCTGGTCTGTCCGCCTGTCGTCATTGTCGTAACATGGAATGTCATTGTCGCCGTCGTCTGTGACCACACAGGGCGAGGGTCAAAGTGTTGCGGTGCCAGAGTCACCTTGGACTTCAGCGCACCGATCAGCAGTCTGTAGGCGGCGTAAAACATCAGGCAGGCTGCTACAAAGAGACAGACCTTGACCACCAAAGACCCTCGACACAACGCTCTGCGGCGGCATGATCGGCAAGGCATCGTCAGGCTGCTGGCTGGGGCGTGAACAACGGTTAAACAACTCTGAAAGATCTGCTACGTTGCGTGTGTTGAGCTCCCGATGATGTCTCTGGCTGGCTGACGGTCAGCCGTGTCACTTTCTCTCTGTGTAACAAAAAAGAAAATGACTGAAAAAGAACTCCAACTCTCGGAGTGTGACGCCGCTGCTGACAAGACCTGAGATCACTACTCAGATGTGTTGATGAGTGCCCACACACGACAGAGATACGCGGTCTGACGAAGACACAGTGGGTTTGTCCACAGATTCAGGGGGGGCAGAGATCAGTATCTTCACTGACCGTTCTCTCAAGTAACCCGACAGGCAGGATTTGATGAACCATCGTGTGTCTGCTTCCAACATGTGTTCTCACTCTGTCAATGACGAGTGTGGTGAACAGTCATCCGACACGTGAACGAGAGGAAAAGAGCCGGTCAGACCAGCAGGAAGTGGTCGATGCCTCCAATATGCGCAATAGACCTCCAGTTATCAAAACGCCAAGGCACTGACCCTGTCCACTCTACATCTCTGGCTTTGTGACGACGCATGTGCAGAGAGAGAGAGAGAGAGAGAGAGAGAGAGCTCTGTTATCACGTGAAGTATGCGCCAGCTGGCTGGTCGTGCCGCCAACAGGGATGGACACTCAATACCGGAAACCACTCCGTGCTGATGCCAGATGGTCTGTCTGCCAGTGCCCGTCACCTTGACCCTCTGTCTTCAAACTACAGGGGGAAGGGACGGCCATCCGATATAGCTCAGTGGTAGAGCGCCGGACTCGTAATTTTGGTGATCCTGGGGATGTGCGTTCGAATCTCCGCTGGGCCGTTTCGTTACAGGGGGATTTTTCCCGCGAAGTTAACATTGGTTCTGGTTCCATTCCCATACAGTCCTTCGAATGAGACTATAAACCGAGGTTCCGTGTGTGAACGCATGCATAACAAAATCCCACCACCAACTTTCGGAAGACAAGGCATTTTGGCCGTTGGTATGGTTGACACGTTACACATAGAATGCACCCTGCGTGAAAGATGGAAAGAATGAAGGAAGTATGGAAACTGAGTGAACAATATTGAACGATATTGACTGAATGACACGGGAAACGACTGAATGAAGCGCCAGCTGGTAGCTCTTCAGTCGGCACTACCCAGGTAGGCAGCCCGTGGTGTAAACGAGTGTGGATTGTAAAGCGCCTAGAGCTTGGTCTCTCGCCGAGGATGGCGCTATAAAAATATTCATAACAATAATAATCCTGGCGCTCCCTGACACTACTGAGTTAATGCACTGCACCGGAGCAACATGCTTTTCGTGGGGGCGCCGTTCCTCACACATCAGTGCAATACAGCAGGTCTTCATAAAGACGTGTCCCATTCCATTCTCTATTGTCAGTTTTCCTATAATGGATACAAAGATGCGCCCAACATATTTTAACAGTATGAAATCATCAAAAAATAAAACTCTAATTAAGCATGTTTCCTAGTATGTTTTAGTGATTTGATTAAATTAAAACGGCACAGCGTAAGCAAGAATATCCTTCTTACTCCCCTTACTCCCCCCCCCCCCCCCCCCCCCCCCCACCCACAGAGAGAGAGAGAGAGAGAGAGAGAGAGAGAGAGAGAGAGGACGCAGACAGAGACAGACAGAGACAAAGAAGAGACAAAAAGACAAAGACAGATAGACGGACAAAAACAGACAAAATATCTGTCATTTGGGCAAATATCAGTTCTTTCTCTATAATGCCAACGTCGACACACTCCACCGAGAGCAAAGAATTATAGGAGACGTCATTACAAAAAAAAAAAAAAAAAAAAGAAAAAAAAAAAACGTGGGTCTCTCAGAGAACACAGGGGGAGAACATCAGTCTCAGCTCTCCCGGTTCCACAAATTCCTGTCAGGCCACACTTTGTCCCCAGTCATGGGTTAGGCCTGGTTTGGTTCAGAGAGCTTTCCTGATTGAAAGCCGGTCATGGGTTAGGCCTGTTTGGGTTCAGAGAGCTTTCCTGATTGAAAGCCGGTCATGGGTTAGGCCTGGTTTGGTTCAGAGAGCTTTCCTGATTGAAAGCCGGTCATGGGTTAGGCTGGTTTGGTTCAGAGAGCTTTCCTGATTGAAAGCCGGTCATGGGTTAGGCCTGGTTTGGTTCAGAAAGCTTTCCTGATTGAAAGCCGGTCATGGGTTAGGCCTGGTTTGGTTCAGAGAGCTTTCCTGATTGAAAGCCGGTCATGTTTAGGCCTGGTTTGGTTCAGAGAGCTTTCCTGATTGAAAGCCGGTCATGGGTTAGGCCTGGTTTGGTTCAGAGAGTTTTCCTGATTGAAAGCCAGTCATGATTAGGCCTGGTTTGGTTCAGAGAGCTTTTCTGATTGAAAGCCGGTCATGGGTTAGGCCTGGTTTGGTTCAGAGAGCTTTCCTGATTGAAAACCAGTCATGGATTAGGCCTGGTTTGGTTCAGAGAGCTTTCCTGATTGAAAACCAGTCATGGGTTAGGCCTGGTTTGGTTCAGAGAGCTTTCCTGATTGAAAGCCAGTCATGATTAGGCCTGGTTGGTTCAGAGAGCTTTCCTGATTGACAGCCAGTCATGGGTTAGGTCTGGTTTGGTTCAGAGAGTTTTCCTGATTGAAAGCCAGTCATGGATTAGGCCTGGATTGGTTCAGAGAGTTTTTGACTGACTGAACACCAGTCATGGATTAGGCCTGGTTGGTTCAGAGAGTTTTCCTGATTGAAAGCCGGTCACGGGCTAGGCCTGGATTGGGTTTGGTTCAGAGAGCTTTCCTGATTGAAAGCCAGTCATGGATTAGGCCTGGATTGGTTCAGAGAGTTTTTCCTGATTGAAAGTAAAATATTGTGTCACCTGGGTCACAGGCATATATTATACAGACTGAATGCTGTAAAATATAACATTTTTGTAATAAAGATCATATTTTATACAGACACAATACTGTAAATCTCTAATAATGTAATATAGATCATATTTTATACAGACTCAAGACTGTAAAATCAAGACTCATGTAATATAGATCATATCTTATACAGACACAATACTGTAAAACCTAACACTCATGCAATGTAGATCATATTTTATACAGACACAATACTGTAAAATCTAAGACTCATGTAATATAGATAATATTTTTTATACACACAATACTGTAAATCTAACACTCAAATAATATAGATCATATTTGATACAGATACAATACTGCAAAATATAACATTCATGTAATATAGATCATGTCTCATACAGACGCAATACTGTAAAATATAACACTCATGTAATAGGGACCTGTGACCTTCGAAAGCCTTAAGACGTGCAGTTAATTGAACGGAACTAGACTGTTTATTGGAGGTGGTGGTATGGTAGGGGCTGTTGCTAATATTGATGATAAGTATTGGGTGGTTAATTCTTTAATTCTTACTTTAAAATATTATCTGGTGTATGTGTGTACTATGATATGTGTGTGTATGTGTGTGCGCGCGCGTATGTGTGTGTGTGTGTGTCTACACACACACACACACACACACACACACACACACACACACACACACACACACACACACACACACACACACACACATATATATATATATATATATATATGTGTGTGTGTGTGTGTGTGTGTGTGTGTGTGTGTGTGTGTGTGTGTGTGTGTGTGTGTGTTTCTCCATCTCTTTCCACTCTTTCCCCGATGTCTTCCCCCTCTTCCACCCCCCTCTCACAAGTATACATCCCAGTTCCTTTCTCCACCCTTCCTCTCTCTGTCTCTGTGTGTCTCTGTGTCTGTCTGTCTGTCTGTCTGTCTGTCTGTCTGTCTGTCTGTCTGTCTGTCTCTCTCTCTCTCTCTCTCTCTCTCTCTCTCTCTCTCTCTCTCTCTCTCTCTCTCTCTCTCTCTCTCTCTTCCGTTTGACTACTCAACATTTTCATTATTACGTTTGTCCGAATTATAATTACATTACAGTGTGGTTACGTTGATTTGTCAGCAGGACTGATAGGTATGAAAGCAATGCATGCATGACAATGGTAGATTGTCGAATAGGCCTTGGCCTGAAATCTTCTTCCTTAGGTGTGATAGCTCTCTCTCTCTCTCTCTCTCTCTCTCTCTCTCTCTCTCTCTCTCTCTCTCTCTCTCTCTCTCTCTCTCTCGTAAGAAGGCTTATACTATTGCCTATTATCTCTATTGCTCACACCTTAAAATGCTCATACTATAGTCTGCTCTCTCTATTGCACACACACCTTAGAATGCTCACCCTATTGTCCATTATCTCTATTGCCCACACCTTAGAGCGTTCGGTCTGTTGTCTATTATCCCTATATACCCACACCTTAGAATGCTCACCCTATTGTCTATTATCTCTATTGCCCACACCTTAGAATGTCCACTCTATTATCTATTTCTATTTTGCCGATACCTTAGAAAGCTCACCCTATTGTCTTTTATCTCTAACCCTATTGCTTCTATTTGCGATATGTTAGAACGTTCACCCTATTGCTCTATTTTCCAACACGTTACAGCGTTCACCCTATTGCCTCTATTTCCGACACGTTACAACGTTCACCCTATTTGCCTCTATTTCCGACACGTTACAACGTTCACCCTATTTGCCTATTGCCTTAATTGCCGACTCATTAGAATGTTCACCCTATTGCCTGTTGCCTTTATTTCCGACACGCTAAAACGTTCACCCTATTGTCTCTATTCCCGACACGTTACAACGTTCACCCTATTGTCTCTATTCCCGACACGTTACAACGTTCACCCTATTGCCTTTATTTCCAACACATCACAACGTTCACCCTATTGCCTCTATTCCCGACACATTACAACGTTCACTCTATTGCCTCTATTCCGGACACGCTAAAACGTTCACCCCATTGCCGTTATTACCGACACGTTACAACGTTCACCTTATGCTCTATTCCCGACACATTACAACGTTCACCCTATTGTTTCTATTACCGACACGCTAAAACATTCTCCCTATTGTCTCTATTCCCCGACACGTTACAACGTTCATCCTATTGCCTCTATTACCGACACGTTACAACGTTCACCCTATTGCCTCTATTTCCGACACGTTACAACGTTCACTCTATTGCCTCTGTTCCGACACGTTACAACGTTCACTCTATTGCCTCTATTCCCGACACGCTAAAACGTTCACCTTATTGCCTTTGTTCCCGACACGTTACAACGTTCACCCTATTGCCTCTATTTCCGACACATCACAACGTTCACCCTATTGCCTCTATTCCCGACACGTTACCACGTTCACCCTATTGCCTCTATTCGCGACACGTTACAACGTTCACCTTATTGCCTCTATTCCCGACACGTTACAACGTTCACCCTATTGCCTCTATTTCCGACACATCACAACGTTCACCCTATTGCCTCTATTCCCCACACGTTACAACGTTCACCCTATTGCCTCTATTCCCGACACATTACAACGTTCACCCTATTGCCTCTATTCCCGACACGTTACAACGTTCACCCTATTGCCTCTATTTCCGACACATCACAACGTCCACCTTTTGCCTCTATTTTCGACACGTTACAACGTTCACCCTATTGCCTCTATTACCGACACGTTACAACGTTAACCCTATTGCCTCTATTACCGACACGTTACAACGTTCACCCTATTGCCTTTATTTCCAGCACATTACAACGTTCACCCTATTGCCTCTATTTTCGACACGTTACAACGTTCACCCTATTGCTTCTATTTCCGACACGTTACAACGTTCACCCTATTGCCTCCATTACCGACACGTTACAACGTTCACCTATTGCCTCTATTTCCGACACGTTACAACGTTCACCCTATTGCCTGTATTCCCGACATGTTACAACGTTCACCCTATTGCCTCTGTTGCCGACACGTTAGAATGCACACACCATTGCCTTTATTTCCGACACGTTACAACGTTCAACCCATTGCCTTTATTCCCGACACGTTACAACGTTCACCCCATTGTCTTTTTTTCCCGACACGTTTCAACGTTCACCCCACTGCCTCTATTTCCGACACATTACAACGTTCACCCTATTGCTATTCTCTCTCCATTGCCGACACGTCACAACACTCGCTGCCCGCGCGTCCTTGGTTACGCCCCGCCCCCTGCAGTCTTGGCGCGCGCTGTTGTCCCGCCAGTGTGGTTTTGTTCCTTCCCCTGTGTGCTCTGCAGGTTGGTGCCACCTCTCCGCTGTCTGTTGGCGCCTGGATCCACGTACAGGTGTGTGTGCCAGGGAACAAAGCGACGGCCTGTGCTGTATAGAAACCAGGTGAGCGGCCTTTGTTACTTTGTTTGTCCCCAGTGCGTGTCACTTTGGATCAGATTCCCAAGATTTCGACTGCCCCCCTCCCCCCGCCCCACCTCCCATTTCCTTAGTCTCCCCCCCCCCCCCCCCACCTCAACTCTATCAACCCCCCCCCCCCCCCCCCCCCCCCCCCCCCCCCTCCATATGGTTAGAGGTGAATCAATCGGGTGTGCAATCATTGACAGGCTCTTAAAGAATGTCTGATTTTATGACCACGCTTCGCAGTGAAACGCTTGTCAGTGTTGTATAGTATGATCTGTGCCGATTCCAAAGTCCTCCTTAACTCTTCAAACTTAGAAATTGTTTGCTCGGAATGCCACTGCTCACCTGGCGGTGCTACACATTATACGTAGACGTTTCTTACTGTCTGTGTGGGTTTGTAAAGACGATTGTCAATGCATGACCTTTTCCTTGTACACCAAACAGTCTGTCTGGCTGCTAACTCATTTCTCACCCTCACCCCTACACACGCACATGTACCCTACCCTTTCTCTTCTGTCTGTCTCTATCTCTCTCTTGCTGTCTGGGTGTTTCGCTGTCTTTCTATTTGTGTCTGTCTGTCTGTCTATTTGTCTGTCTGCCTTACTATATCTGTGTGTGTGTGTGTGTGTGTGTGTGTGTGTGTGTGTGTGTGTGTGTGTGTGTGTGTGTGCGTGCGCACGTTCGTTATATGTGTGCGTCCCTGTACTAGTGCATATATTATATATATATGCTCATATTATTTTTTCATTTGTGTGCGTGCGTGCGCGCGCGCGCGCGTGTGTGTGTGTGTGTGTGTGTGTGTGTGTGTGTGTGTGTGTGTGTGTGTGTGTGCGCGCGCACGCGCGCGCGTGTGCGTGCGTGCGTGCGTGCGTGTGTGTGTGTGTGTGTGTGTGTGTGTGTGTGTGTGTGTGTGTGTGTGTGTGTGATAATGTATATCAGTGCATTTGTGTACATGTGTTCGTAGGTGTGTCTGTCTGGCTGTCTTCTTTCCTTCTTTCTGTCTGTCTGTCTGTCTGTCTGTGTCTGTCTGTCTGTCTGCCTACGTCCGTGCAGACACAAGGTGAGACTTGTGCATGCCATGGGGTCGTTGTGATATTCAGCCCTTTCCTCCACGTGCTGTAGAAGCAAACCAAAGGGCGGCACATAACCTCAGCACTGAAATCAAAATCAACTGTTCTGTCATGGGGTCTCCCATCAGTTGTTTGCCTGTACACCCAGTAAACGGTAAGCTGACAGGATTGTTGATTCTCCGTGAAACAATCCACCTTGGTGCTGAGTGGCACGGTCCGGTTGGTTGTCACTGGTCGATTCTTTTGAATTCCATCAGGCTGGGTCCTGATATCTCGTCCTATCCATGAATATCAAGCAACACGAATACGGCAGTCCTCATATTGTTTAAGTTTGCTGCTGACATTTTGAAACCCCTCTCTGAGGCAAGACACACACACACACGCGCGAACACGCGCGCACGCACACACTCACACATATGCGCGCGCGCGCGCGCTCTCACACTCACACACACACACACACACACACACACACACACACACACACACACACACACACACACACACACACACACACACACACAATTCAGTTGAACTCATACAGAAAATGAAAAATGAAACTTGGTGATCACTTTTCGAAGTGTCTGTAATCATACAAAAATACTTGTTACTAATAATTATATACGAAGTGAATAAGACGAGCTGAATCTGAATGAGGTGATTATAATAATAGTAACAACAATAACAACAGCAACAACTACAATAATGATAATAAAAATTATTGGTAGCAACAGTAGTAGTAGTAGTAGTAGTAGTAGTAGTAGTAGTAGTGGTAGTAGTAGTAGTAGTAGTAGTTGTGGTGTGGTGGTGGTGGTGGTGTTGTGGTGGTGGTGGTGGTAGGAGTAGTAGTAGTAGTAGTAGTAGCAGCAGCAGCAGCAGCAGCAGCAGCAGTAGTAGTAGTAGTAGTAGTAGTAGTAGAAGTATATCATTATTATTGTTACCATTATTATTATTGCACACACACACACACACACACACACACACACACACACACACACACACACACACACACACACACACACACACACACACACACACATACAATCATAAAACAGAAAAGGAATAAGCCTACGAGTCAGTAAATAAAAAGTCCTGAAGGAAGGGAGAGAACTATTGTTACGGAGACAGTGAAGAGAAGTTTGTTCCAAGCTGAGGTGCTGGAACAGAGAGAGAACGCCCTCCGATGTCCTGGTGTGGAAACGAGGGAGGGCAGGAGTGTACAGCTGGAGATCAGAGAGATGGGAGGGTGTCAGTGGAGGGCAGGGGTGTACAGCTGGAGATCAGAGAGATGGAGGGTGTCAGTGGAGGGCAGGGGTGTACAGCTGGAGATCAGAGAGATGGGATGGATGGTGTCAGTGGAGGGCAGGGGTGTACAGCTGGAGATCAGAGAGATGGGATGGATGGTGTCAGTGGAGGGCAGGGGTGTACAGCTGGAGATCAGAGAGATGGGATGGATGGTGTCAGTGGTAGGGCAGGGGTGTACAGGCTGGAGATCAGAGAGATGGATGGGATGGTGTCAGCGGAGGGCAGGGGTGTACAGCTGGAGATCAGAGAGATGGGATGGATGGTGTCAGCGGAGGGCAGGAGTTGTACAGCTGGAGATCAGGAGATGGGATGGATGGATGGTGTCAGTGGAGGGCAGGAGTGTACAGCTGGAGATCAGAGAGATGGGATGGATGTGTCAGCGGAGGGCAGGGGTGTACAGCTGGAGATCAGAGAGATGGGATGGTGATGGTGTGTCAGCCGAGGCAGGAGTGTACAGCTGGAGATCAGAGAGATGGGATGGTGTCAGTGGAGGGCAGGAGTGTACAGCTGGAGATCAGAGAGATGGGATGGATGGTGTCAGTGGAGGGCAGGAGTGTACAGCTGGAGATCAGAGAGATGGGATGGATGGTGTCAGTGGAGGGCAGGAGTGTACAGCTGGAGATCAGAGAGATGGGATGGATGGTGTCAGCGGAGGGCAGGAGTGTACAGCTGGAGATCAGAGAGATGGGATGGATGTCAGTGGAGGGCAGGGGTGTACAGCTGGAGATCAGAGAGATGGGATGGATGGTGTCAGCGGAGGGCAGGGGTGTACAGCTGGAGATCAGAGAGATGAGATGGATGGTGTCAGCAGAGGGCAGGGGTGTACAGCTGGAGATCAGAGAGATGGGATGGTGGTCAGTGGAGGGCAGGGTGTACAGCTGGAGATCAGAGAGATGGGATGGATGGTGTCAGCGGAGGCAGGGGTGTGTACAGCTGGAGATCAGAGAGATGGGATGGATGGTGTCAGCGGAGGGCAGGGGTGTACAGCTGGAGATCAGAGAGATGGGGATGGTGTCAGCGGAGGGCAGGGGTGTACATCTGGAGATCAGAGAGATGGGATGATGGTGTCAGTGGAGGGCAGGGGTGTACAGCTGGAGATCAGAGAGATGGGATGGATGGTGTCAGCGGAGGGGATGTACAGTGTCAGAGGAGGGGATGGTGTCAGGTGTACAGCTGGAGATCAGAGAGATGGGATGGTGTCAGTGGAGGGCAGGGGTGTACAGCTGGAAATCAGAGAGATGGGATGGATGGTGTCAGCGGAGGGCAGGGGTGTACAGCTGGAGATCAGAGAGATGGGATGGGGCCTGGTCACAGTGACTTGTATCTGAGCAAAGACATTTTGTAATCAAATCGTTGTTGAACAGGCAACCAGTGAAGACAGTGAAGGACAAGAGCAACAGGAGAGGGTTTAAGACGCCTGAAAATTGGTCTGGCTGTAACTGATCAATAAGATGTCTAGGACAGCGAGTGGAAGAGAATGACAGTAATCCAACCGTAAGAAATAAGCACAAATCAGGGTTTGAGTGACATCCTCTGAAAGAAGGTGCTGATGCTGCGGATTTCCAGGTAAACGCAGGGACAGAGGGAGGAGGTGCACTGCCGCCATGACAGTCTCATCAGTGTAACACCAAGGTTACGAACAAACGTTGATGAACGAATGAAATTATTGTCCAGCTGGCTGGATGTTGAAATTAACTCAGAGAGGAAGCCTGTTTTCTTTGCAGTTGAAATCATTTCTGTTCAGCGACTATTCCATTATTGTTCAGGAAGTTATACATGTGCGCATGCGCACTAGCGCTCAGGTATAGGGTGTGTGGTTGTGTGTGTGTGATCATGTTCAGCTACTGAGCTTTTGTATTGAAAAAAACCCGTGCTTTTTTTAAACAGGATTAGTGTTTGATTTTAATTCAGTTGTTTACGTTTTAAGTTGGATGTTTCATTCTTTCAGTTCGGTCCATGGTTGCAAGTGAAGAAGCTTTGAATAAAGCGAAATATTTTGCACTTATGCCGGGCGTTTGTAGTTTTCTTTAACCACTCAGTGACTATTCCATCGCAGCTTCTTATTGTATTGTCAAAGCTTTTATATTACAAATGCATTCTTGTGTATACTGAATGGTAGCTGGGGCAATTTACAATACTCACACCGTTGGCTATAAACCAAAGTGAGACAGAATGTGCTGAGAGACAATGTGAGACATGCGAGACAATGCCAGACATGTGAGAGACAATTTCAGACATGTGAGAGACAATGTCAGACATGTGCGAGACAATGTCAACATGTGAGAGACAATTTCAGACATGTGAGAGACAATGTCAACATGTGAGAGACAATGTCAACATGTGCGAGACAATGTCAACATGTGAGAGACAATGTCAGACATGTCAGAGACAATGTCAACATGTGAGAGACAATCTGAGACATGTCAGAGACATGTCAGACATGTAGGAGACAATCTGAGACATGTGAGACCCAGAACAGCTCCTTGTAGAACTCCACACTGCAGATCAGCAGGAGAAGATGTACAGCCATGATGGAAACAGCCTCAAAACGACCAAAGAGTTAAGAAGGGAACCAACAGGAACAGTTCCGGAAATGAAAGTAGTAAAATGTAGACGACAGAGAAGAGCGGTGTGTCTACAGTATCAAATGCAGCAGACAGGTCAGAAGAGAGAGGAGAGAAATAGGACCGTCGTCAAGGCAGTCAGCAGATCATTGACTATTTTCACAAAAACTGTTTTCAGTGCTGTGACCGGTGCAAGTGTGTAAAGAATGTAGCAAGTCGTTTTTGTTTAACAGGGGTCTCACAGCAGAGTTGCAAGGAATTCTGGCAACAGAAATGAGATGCTACAGAAAGATCTTGGGCACCCATTACACAGACCACGTGACACAAAAAGTCCGTAGAATAATTCAACAGACAATTGGACCCCATGAAGACCTACTCACAGTCGTCAAGAAGCGGAAAATGAATTTCAAGGGATAGGTGAAGGTGATGAAAGGGTTAACAATTGCAGTGCTGAATGGAAAACAGCCAGAATCAAGGGAGTCACTGACAATTGCAATACCCCCCTGGTATCAGATCCTCAGACAGTCGGTAAGCAGTGGAGAAGATAGAGGATCTTGGTCACATGTTTTCACGACTGAATTCCCATCAACTTCACAACCACTGATTGCTGGCTCAAAACTGGACAAAAGAACGACAGAGGGGGAACTCCGCTGAATGTGTGCTAATGAACTACATACTGAGAATCAAAACTGTTACAGAGGCTGATCATCATTGTGCCAAAGAAATCACAAAACTTGGACTGATCGCAGTAAAATTGTCGTTGCTCTTTACAAAATACCTCTACTACAGACTTTTTCCGAGAGGTTATGTAAAGTGTTGAAGCCTTCGTGTGTAGTGCATGCTCCTCGCTGGTCATGAGAGGTCACACACCTGGCTGTTGTGTGGTCAGTTGTAACACTGGGCAGCAGGTCACAAACATGGCTGTTGTGTGGTCAGTTGTAACACTGGGCAGCAGGTCACAAACATGGCTGTTGTGTGGTCAGTTGTAACACTGGGCAGCAGGTCACAAACATGGCTGTTGTGTGGTCATATGGAACAGTGGGCATCAGGTCACGAACATGGCTAGTGTATGGTCAGTTGTAACACTGGGCAGCAGGTCACACACCTGGCTGTTGTGTGGTCAGCTGTAACACTGGGCAGCAGGTCACTCACCTGGTTGTTGTGTTGTCAGCTGTAACAGTGGGCAGCAGGTCACACACCTGGCTGTTGTGTGGTCAGCTGTAACACTGGGCATCAGGTCACACACCTGGCTGTCGTGTGGTCAGCTGTAACAGTGGGCAGCAGGTCACACACCTGGCTGTTGTGTGGTCAGTTGTAACAGTGGGCAGGAAGTCGCACACCTGGCTGTTGTGTGGTCAGTTGCAACAGTGGGCAGCAAGTCGCACACCTGGCTGTTGTGTGGTCAGTTGTAACACTGGGCATCTCGTCACACACCCGGCTGTTGTTGTGTGATCAATTGTAACAGTGGGCATCAGGTCAGTGTGTGTGTTGCGATCTCTTCAGATAACTCTGATCCACACATTTCCAGACACTATTCACCCCCTACCTCCAGCCCCTCACCGTATCTTCAACCCACCCCACCCTCCCCACCGTTCTTAGCCGCCTCCCCCCCCCCCACCCCCCCCCCCCGCCTCGCCCCCTTCCCCCCCACCCCCACTCCCCAAGCTGACCTGAATAGACGATCAGGTGTCAGTGAACACCACGGACCACGGACGGATCACGTGTTGTACGCCCCCCCCCCCCCCCCCCCCCCCTCACCCCCTCTTCCTCTGCTACCTTCGCTCCAAACCAACCATCCGTGAAGACATTAGCCGATTAATCTACAAGGACCGGAACACTCAACCTACACACTGTGTTCGTAATATCGTCCTCAGTCAAGCGTGACTGTCTTGTATGATCCAGTCTATGGAACACCCAGCCTTCCCTGGCCTTGCTAAAGCCCTGTATCAACACTCAGCCCGTGACCCCTCGGTGACCTTCCGCCCCTACCACTGGACACAGGGGGCGTCGAGCCAACATGAGGATCGGTGAATGGATGATTTATAGAAACGAATTAAACTGGGTAATCGGCATGCTATGTACTCATGACAGCAAAGTGGACAAGAAGAAGAAAAAAAAAAAAACGAAAAAAATCCTGTCTTTACATATCTGGAGCAAAGAGTGGCTGTTAGCTGCTTCTGAATCAGACATTGTTTGTCTTAGAATACGGCGCAACTCTCACAGCATCCCAGGTGATTGTTGAGCGTGAGACTGACAGTATGTTCCCAAGTGGCACAAGAATCCATGCAGTTGCTGTTGCTGATTGCTGGACTAAGCTGGCTGCTGTGGCACATGCGTCAGTGGCATCGCTGTCTGTAATGACAGCTCACGTTATGAACACAATGACATAGTCTGCGGTGACAGCACCGCTCACATTATGAACACAATGACATTGTAGAGACAGCACAGCTCACGTTATGAAGACAATGACATTGTCTGTAGAGACAGCACAGCTCGCGTTATGAACATAGTGACATTGTCTGTAGTGACAGCACAGCTCACGTTATGAACACAATGACATTGTAGAGACAGCACAGATCACGTTATGAAGACAATGACATTGTCTGTAGAGACAGCACAGCTCGCGTTATGAACATAGTGACATTGTCTGTAGTAACAGCACAGCTCACGTTATGAACATAGTGACATTGTCTGTAGTGACAGCACAGCTCACATTATGAACACAATGACATGTCTGTAGTGACAGCACAGCTCACATTATGAACACAATGACATGTCTGTAGTGACAGAACAGTTCACATTATGAACACAGTGACATTGTCCGTAGTGACAGAACAGTTCACATTATGAACACAATGACATTGTCTGTAGTGACAGAACAGTTCACATTATGAACACAAATGACATGTCCGTAGTGACAGAACAGTTCACATTATGAACACAATGACATGTCCGTAGTGACAGCACAGCTCACATGAACACAGGGACATTGTCCGTAGTGACAGCACAGCTCACCTTATGAACACAATGACATTGTCCGTAGTGACAGCACAGCTCACATTATGAACACAGTGACATTGTCCGTAGTGACAGCACAGCTCACCTTATGAACACAGTGTGACATTGTCCGTAGTGACATCACAGCTCACATGAACACAGTGACATTGTCCGTAGTGACAGCACAGCTCACATGAAACCGTGTGACATTGTCCATAGTGACATCAAGCTCACATCATGGATAACACTGCGTTGTCCCTCATCATTCTGTTGTAGGGGCTTTTTTTTTTACAGTGCAGTGTACTCTTTTTTTGATAGTATCGTGTACTACTTTTTACCGTGCAGTAAACGTTTTACAGTGCAGTGTACTCCTTTTTTTTTTTACAGTGTAGTGTACTAAGGGCTCCATCATTAAATGTGGCTCCGGTTAAAGGCAAGTTTCTGGTCGTGACATTAATACTTCCCACTCCCCTGCCTCCCCCCCCCCCCCCCCCCCCCCCCCCCCCCCCCCCACACACACACACACACACACACACACACACACACACACACACGCACGCACGCACGCACGCACGCACGCACACACACACACACACACACACACACACACACACACACACACACACACACACACACACACACACACCTTAAAAGGTGGTTGTGGTTGCTGCGATCCTAAACATTTTTTACTACTCTGTCTGTCTGTCTGTCCCGTCTCTCTCTCTCTCTCTCTCTCTCTCTCTCTCTCTCTCTCTCTCTCTCTCTCTCTCTCTCTCTCTCTCTCTCAACAGAAGACTTGGGGAAGAAGGGGAAGAGGGAAGGCTGAGGTAAACTTTCTCCAGTTGCGCTGAGTTCCTGTTATTAGCTATGGTTCCAGGGGCAAAACAGAGCTCCAAGGATTAAGCATGGTTACATGGGGTAAACAACAGTGAGTAAATAGCATTAGACCGGGTTACACTGGGGCTCTAAAGAGTATATAGGAATATTAGACAGGGTTCCACCCAGTGAATAGTGTATTCACTAGACAGGGCTCCGAGGAGTAGACAGGGCTCCAGGGAGTAGACAGGGCTCCAAGGAGTAGACAGGGCTCCAAGGAGTTTTCAGGCTAAATGAGTTGAGATTGAACTGGTTTCCCATCACCACACAGGGCTCTCATGATCGTAGACAGGTGCCCAGTGATTATTCAGGGCTGTAAGCATCAAAGTTGTGACAGTGAGAGAATGAGGTCTTTTGACAAGGGGGGAGAGGTAACAGAACAAAAACATTTCCCTCTTCCTTTCCTGCAAACAAATAGTACACTTTCATTCCTAGTGTGTATCAAATCCAAAGTTAAAAAAAAAAATAAATTCGTAACATTTCGTTATGTCCTCACCTCACGCACAGGAGTAATGCAGTAAAAAGTTAAAAAAAAAAAAAAAAAAAAAAACAACTTAAGACTGACTCGACCATCCACTCAATCAAATGATGACATTGTATTTTACCGATCTCTTCAACTTGGGGGAAAAAAAAAAAAAAACTGACTCGACCATCCACTCAATTAAATGATGTCATTGTATTTTACTGATCTCTTCCACATGCGATGAATGATAATATTCATTCAGATATCTCTTATAATGTATTATCTTAAACTTCACTATCCTCCTTCATCTGTCTAATTTTCAATGCTTCCGCGATGAATTTCGCAACTGATTTAATTACAAGTTCATCATGATGATAATAACACGCCAGCGACATTTTGTCTTTTCGCTATATCTAACTGGAAAAAATGAACAATTTGTCCGCACTTCATTATAAGCAGTACAGTGGAACAGAAAGTGTTCTTCGTCATCAATAATATGTCTACATGCAGGACAAGGAGATTCTGTGGATGTTTCACATTCAAACCATCTTTTGTTCGCATTAAAAACCTAAAGTTCTCAACCTAAATCTTGCGTAATTTATTCTGTGCCATCTATCTGTTATGACATTGAGAAACTTTTCAGAATGGAACACATTCTTAAATGAGAAAAACCAGCGATATTTTTCTTTACTTTCCATATCTGAGTGCCAATTCTGTTTAAAAGAACAAATAAGCCTGTCTTTAAATTCCGCAATGAACTGTTGCTCATTTCCTACTTCCTGGGTCATCCACACTATTCCTGTCCGCCTCCAGGTCCCGCCTCCAGGTGTTTCTTGGTCTTCCTCGCTTGCTCTTGCCTTGAGGATTCCAGGTCAGAGCTTTTCTGGTGGTGTCGGGGGACTTTCGGAGGGTGTGTCCTATCCACTTCCATCTTCTTTTACAGATGTTTTGCTCTACAGGCAGATGGTTTCTTCTTTTCCACAGCTCTTTATTGCTTATTGTCTTCGGCCAGTGAATGTAGAGGATCGTTTGGAGGCAGCTGTTAATGAAGGTCTGCAGTTTGTGCATGGTGGTCTCTGATCCGCACAGTGGGGACATATTTGATGTTTAACTTGAAGAGGCGGATTTCCGTGCTGGTAGAAAAAAAGATAAGGCAAGACAAAATTCTTTATTAACGAGGATAATAGGTAAACACTGGTGTACTTTTTTACGTCTAGACCTTGGAGAGAGAGAGAGAGAGAGAGAGAGAGAGAGAGAGAGAGAGAGAGAGAGAGAGAGAGAGAGAGAGAGAGAGAGAGAGTGTCTTAGACTACAACACATCCCTATCCACCCAAACGAAACAACGATAAAAGAGGACCGACACAAGCAGAACCACCTGCCACCAGCAACATCAACAAACCTGCCGTATTCCGGCAGGACAGATTCCAGAGCCGCAGAATGTCGCTCTGTGAGAATCCAGGAGCCCCTGGTCAGCGAACCGTGTCTGATCCGCGTGATCCACTGGTCTGTGATCCCCACTGATCCACGTGATTCACTGGTCTGTGATCACCACGTCATCCCCCCAGGTCCCCAGTGAGGCGTGACATGTCAGGGCTACACACTGCTACACTCCCTGTGCTGGCTGTGTCATGACATGTCAAGGCTACACACCACTACATATGCTGGCCGTGTCTTGACATGTCCATGCTACACACTGCTACACGCCCTGTGCTGGCTGTGTCAGGACATGTCAGGGCTACACACCACTACACTCCCTATGCTGGCCGTGTCTTGACATGTCCATGCTACACACTGCTACACGCCCTGTGCTGGCTGTGTCTTGACATGTCAGGGCTACACACTGCTACACGCCCTGTGCTGGCTGTGTCATGACATGTCAGGGCTACACACCACTACACTCCCTGGCTGGCTGTGTCATGACATGTCAAGGCTACACACCGCTACACTCCCTGTGCTGGCTGTGTCATGACATGTCAGGGCTACACACCGCTACACTTCCTGTGCTGGCTGTGTCGTGACATGTCAGGGCTACACACCACTACACTCCCTGTGCTGGCTGTGTCATGACATGTCAGGGCTACACACCACTACACTGTCTGTGCTGGCTGTGTCATGACATGTCAGGGCTACACACTGCTACACTCTCTGTGCTGGCCGTGTCTTGCCACGTCAGGGCTACACACCGCTACACTCCATGTGCTGGCTGTGTCATGACATGCCAGGGCTACACACCACTACACTCCCTGTGCTGGCCGTGTCATGACATATCAGGGCTACACACCACTACACTCTCTGTGCTGGCTGTGTCGTGACATGTCCATGCTACACACTGCTACATTCCTCGTGCTAGCTGTGTCGTGACATGTCAGGGCTACACACTGCTACACGCCCTGTGCTGGCTGTGTCATGACATGTCAGGGCTACACACACACTACACTCCCTGTGCTGGCTGTGTCATGACATGTCAAGGCTACACACCGCTACACTCCCTGTGCTGGCTGTGTCATGACATGTCAGGGCTACACACCGCTACACTTCCTGTGCTGGCTGTGTCGTGACATGTCAGGGCTACACACCACTACACTCCCTGTGCTGGCTGTGTCATGACATGTCAGGGCTACACACCACTACACTGTCTGTGCTGGCTGTGTCATGACATGTCAGGGCTACACACTGCTACACTCTCTGTGCTGGCCGTGTCTTGCCACGTCAGGGCTACACACCGCTACACTCCATGTGCTGGCTGTGTCATGACATGCCAGGGCTACACACCACTACACTCCCTGTGCTGGCCGTGTCATGACATATCAGGGCTACACACCACTACACTCCCTGTGCTGGCTGTCGTGACATGTCCATGCTACACACTGCTACATTCCTCGTGCTAGCTGTGTCGTGACATGTCAGGGCTACACACCGCTACACGCCCTGTGCTGGCTGTATCATGTCATGTCATGGTTACACACAGCTATACTCCCTGTGCTGGCTGTGTCATAACATATCAGGGCTACACACCGCTACACTCCCTGTGTTTGCTGTGTCTTGATATGTCAGGGCTACACACCACTACACTCCCTGTGCTGGCCGTGTCATAACATGTCAGGGCTACACACCGCTACACTCCCTGTGTTTGCTGTGTCTTGACATGTCAGGGCTACACACCGCTACACTCCCTGTGCTGGCTGTGTCATGATATGTCAGGGCTACACACCGTTTCACTCCCTGTGCTGGCTGTGTCATGACATGTCAGGGCTACATACCGCTACACTCCCTGTGCTGGCTGTGTCTTGACATGTCAGGGCTACACACCGCTACACTCCCTGTGCTGGCTGAGTCATGACATGTCAGGGCTACACACCGCTACAGTTCCTGTGCTGGCTGTGTCTTGACATGTCAGGGCTACACACCGCTACATAAGGAAGATTGCAGTCTGACCTTAAACCAAAAGAAAATGGCTGTATGACCTTTGCTGACATGTCTGACTTTCTGCCGTTGAATGGGTCAGAAGTGGGGGAGGGCGGGAGGCAGGGAGGTAGAGGCGTGCATACTGTTTCCACACTTCCTCTGTCCACTGTTTCCACACCTCCTCTGTCCACTGTTTCCACACCTCCTCTGTCCACTGTTTCCACACCCTCCTCTGTCCACTGTTTCCACACCTCCTCTGTCCACTGTTTCCACACCTCCTCTGTCCACTGTTTCCACACCTCCTCTGTCCCACTTTATTCTTTCTCATGTTTTACAATGACAGGACAGAGTGGGGAGGGAGGAAGGTAGAGGCGTGACTACTGTTTCCACACCTCCTCTGTCCCTCTTTATTCTTTCTCATATTGTACAATGATAGAACAGAGCGGGAGGGAGGGAGGGAGGAAAAGCTGAGGGGGAGGGACGACGTGCAGCTGCAAGTCTCTGCTATCAGAATATACAGGGGGACGGGGGGACGGGGTGGAGGAGTGGGGTTAAATTTATCATAACTTGACATACGACTGAGCATTTTAAGGGATCACACACACACACGCGCGCGCGCGCGCACACACACACACACACACACACACACACACACACACACACACACACACACACACACACACACACACACACATAAACATCTTCCAGCCATTTCAATGGCATCACACCCACGCCGCTCATTCTGGCTCCCCGTCCACAGCCACACCCTAGTTTGGCCCACAGCAGCCCCGGCACCGGGCAATCCACAGGGAGCAGTCAATGTCAAGTCGTCATGAGACAACCCAACAAAGAATACACTGCACTGCTGCCGTGTCACTTCGGTGGTGCTCAGTAGTGTCTGTTCTGATTCAAGAACATACACAGGGCACCAACTACCACGCTCCTTAAAGAGTGAAAAGTTCCCATAGTCTGCCGGCCGTTAGGCAGTGAACTGTCAGATGTTCCATAGTCTGCCGGCCGTTAGGCAGTGAACTGTCAGATGTTCCATAGTCTGCCGGCCGTTAGGCAGTGAACTGTCAGATGTTCCATAGTCTGCCGGCCGTTAGGCAGTGAACTGTCAGATGTTCCATTGTCTGCCGGCCGTTAGGCAGTGAACTGTCAGATGTTCCATAGTCTGCCGGCCGTTAGGGCAGTAAACAGCCAGATGTTTCCATTGTCTGCCGGCCGTTAGGCAGTAAACTGTCAGATGTTCCATTGTCTGCCGGCCGTTAGGCAGTGAACTGTCAGATGTTCCATAGTCTGTCGGCCGTTAGGCAGTGAACTGTCAGATGTTCCATTGTCTGCCGGCCGTTAGGGCAGTGATCTGTCAGATGTTCCATTGTCTGCCGGCCGTTAGGCAGTGAACTGTCAGATGTTCCATTGTCTGCCGGCCGTTAGGCAGTGAACTGTCAGATGTTCCATTGTCTGCCGGCCGTTAGGGCAGTGATCTGTCAGATGTTCCATTGTCTGCCGGCCGTTAGGCAGTGAACTGTCAGATGTTCCATTGTCTGCCGGCCGTTAGGGCAGTGATCTGTCAGATGTTCCATTGTCTGCCGGCCGTTAGGCAGTGAACTGTCAGATGTTCCATAGTCTGCCGGCCGTTAGGCAGTGAACTGTCAGATGTTCCATAGTCTGCCGGCCGTTAGGCAGTGAACTGTCAGATGTTCCATTGTCTGCCGGCCGTTAGGCAGTGAACTGTCAGATGTTCTATAGTCTGCCGGCCGTTAGGCAGTGAACTGTCAGATGTTCCATAGTCTGCCGGCCGTTAGGCAGTGAACTGTCAGATGTTCCATAGTCTGCCTGCCGGCCGTTAGGCAGTGAACTGTCAGATGTTCACCGTGTCTTCCCATAGTCTGACTGGATGATCTATGGCCTGCATTAACTGCTACAGAGGATCTGACTGGATGATCTATGGCCTGCATTAACTGCTACAGAGGGTCTGACTGCTTGTTGATCTATGGCCGTCATTAACTGCTCCACAGGTCTGACTGCTGGTTGATCTATGGCCTGTGTTTACTACAGAGGGTCTGACTGGTTGATCTATGGCCTGCACTAACTGCTACAGAGGGTCTGACTGGTTGATCTATGGCCTGCACTAACTGCTACAGAGGGTCTGACTGGTTGATCTGTGGCCTGCACTAACTGCTACAGAGGGTCTGAATGCTGGTTGATCTATGGCCGTCATTTACTGCTACGGAGGATCTGACTGCTTGTTGATCTATGGCCTGCGTTTACTACAGAGGGTCTGACTGGTTGATCTATGGCCTGCAGTAACTGCTACAGAGGGTCTGACTGGTTGATCTGTGGCCTGCACTAACTGCTACAGAGGGTCTGACTGGTTGATCTGTGGCCTGCATTGACCGCTACAGAGGGTTTGACTGCTGGTTGATCTATGGCCTGCGTTAAACTACTACAGAGGGTAGGACTGGTTGATCTATGACCTGTATTAACTGCTACGGAGGGTCTGAGCGCTGGTTGATCTATGCTGCATTAACTGTTACAGGGGGTAGGACTATTAGTTGATGTAGGATACGTTAGCTTCTATAACGGGTCAGTTACAGAACAGCTAGGATTCCATATTGACAGCCCAGAGTCCACTCTGCTAATAGCCAGGTACAACAAAGCAGGCTGCCAGGACTGGTCAAACACTGTGCCAGTCATTACGATCAATGCCAGAGTCAGCGCTGCACGCTCCATTCTGATCTGCCCTGCATACAGACAAACACCAGTTACGTGTCTACCATGAAGTAAACATCCAGGAAGGTTTAGTTTGTATATTTCTTCTTCTTCTTCTTCTTCTTCTTTCTTCTTCTTCTTCTTCTTCTTCTTCTAGTTTGTATATTGTTTCTTCTTCTTCTTCTAGTTTGTATATTTTTCTTCTTCTTCTTCTTCTTCTTCTTCTTCTTCTTCTTCTTCTTCTTCTTCTTCTTCTTCTTCTTTCTTCTTCTTCTTCTTCTTCTTCTCTAGTGGTTTGGCACCACACTGAGAAAAGCTCTACTCTTTCTTTCTTCATATTGCCAGACGTCAGAGAGGAGTGGCGGGATACATCAATGCAATGCCCATATAGATCATGATCAGAGCGACCATAAAATGGCCGTGAGAAAGGGGAGGCAATCGATGCAAGTACCAATAGTGCTGTGGCCAAGTCCACCCAGGGGCGGGGGGGGGGGGGGGGGGGGGTGGAGCCAGTGTGCTTCCCTGCAGAGACTGCTTATAGTGTGCTGCCCTGCAGAGACTTCTCATAGCGTGCTGCCCTGCAGAGACTGTAGTGTGCTGCCCTGCAGAGACTGCTTGTAGTGTGCTGCCCTGCAGAGACTGTAGTGTGCTGCCCTGCAGAGACTGCTTGTAGTGTGTTGCCTGAAGAGACTGCTTATAGTGGGCTGCCATGCAGAGACTGTAGTGTGTGCTGCCCTGCAGAGACTGCTTATAGTGAGCTGCCCTGCAGAGACTGCTTTTAGTGGGCTGCCCTGCAGAGACAAGTCGTAATGTGCTGTCCTGCAAAGACTGCTTATAGTGTGCTGCCCTGCAGAGACTGCTCATAGTGGGCTGCCCTGTAGAGACTGCTTGTAGTGTGCTGCCCTGCAGAGACTGCTTGTAGTGTGCTGCCCTGCAGAGACTGCTTGTAGTGTGCTGCCCTGTAGAGACTGCTCATAGTGGGCTGCCCTGTAGAGACTGATAGTGTGCTGCCCTGCAGAGACTGCTCATAGTGTGCTGCCCTGCAGAGACTGCTCATAGTTTGCTGCCCTGCAGAGACTGCTTATAGTGTGCTGCTCTGCAGAGACTGCTTATAGTGTGCTGCTCTGCAGAGACTGCTCATAGTGGGCTGCCCTGCAGAGACTGCTGATAGTGGGCTGCCCTGCAGATACTGCTCATACTGGGCTGCCCTGTGGAGACTGCTTATAGTGTGCTGCCCTGCAGAGACTGCTTGTAGTCCGCTGCCCTACAGAGACTACTCATAGTGTGCTGCCCTGCAGAGAGACTGCTCATAGTGTGCTGCCCTACAGAGACTGTAGTGTGCTGCCCTGCAGAGACTGCTTATAGTGTGCTGCCCTACAGAGACTGCTCATAGTGTGCTGTCCTACAGAGACTGCTCATAGTGTGCTGCCCTACAGAGACTGCTCATAGTGGGCTGCCCTGCAGAGACTGTAGTGTGCTGCCCTCCAGAGACTGCTCATAGTGTGATGCCCTACAGAGACTGCTCATAGTGTGCTGTCCTACAGAGACTGCTCATAGTGGGCTGCCCTGCAGAGACTGCTCATAGTGTGCTGCCCTGCAGAGACTGCTCATAGTGGGCTGCCCTGCAGAGACTGCTCATAGTGTGCTGCCTTGCAGAGACTGCTCATAGTGGGCTGCCCTGCAGAGACTGCTCATAGTGGGCTGCCCTGCAGAGACTGCTTATAATGTGCTGCCCTGCAGAGACTGCTTATAGTGTGCTGCCCTGCAGAGACTGCTCATAGTGTGCTGCCCTGCAGAGACTGCTTATAATGTGCTGGCCTGCAGAGATTGCTTATAATGTGCTGCCCTACAGAGACTGCTTATAGTGTGCTGCCCTACAGAGACTGCTTATAGTGTGCTGCCCTACAGAGACTGCTCATAGTGTGCTGCCCTGCAGAGACTGCTGATAGTGGGCTGCACTGTGGAGACTGCTGATAGTGGGCTGCCCTGCAGAGACTGCTGATAGTGGGCTGCACTGCGGAGACTGCTGATAGTGGGCTGCCCTGCAGAGACTGCTCATAGTGTGCTGCCCTGCAGAGACTGTAGTCTGGTACCATGCGGAGACTGCTTATAGTGTGCTGCCCTGCAGAGACTGCTTGTAGTGTGCTGCCCTGCAGAGACTGCTTGTAGTGTGCTGCTCTGCAAAGACTGCTTATAGTGTGCTGCCCTGCAGAGACTGCTTGTAGTGTGCTGCCCTGCAGAGACTGCTTGTAGTGTGCTGCTCTGCAAAGACTGTTTATAGTGTGCTGTCCTGAAGAGACTGCTTGTAGTGTGCTGCCCTGCAGAGACTGTAGTCTCGTACCTTGCAGAGACTGCTTATAGTGTGCTGCCCTGCAGAGACTGCTTGTAGTGCGCTGCCCTACAGAGACTGCTTATAGTGTGCTGCCCTGCAGAGACTGTAGTGTGCTGCCCTGCAGAGACTGCTTATAGTGTGCTGCCCTGCAGAGACTGTAGTGTGCTGCCCTGCAGAGACTGCTTGTAGTGCGTTGCCCTACAGAGACTGCTCGTAGTGTGCTGCCCTGCAGAGAGACTGTAGTGTGCTGTCCTGCAGAGACTTCTCATAGTCGGTTGCCCCGCAGAGACTGCTCGTAGTGTGCTGACCTGCAGAGACTGCTTGTAGTGTGCTGCCCTGCAGAGACTGCTTGTAGTGTGCTGCCCTGCAGAGACTGTAGTCTGGTACCATGCGGAGACTGCTTATAGTGTGCTGCCCTGCAGACACTGCTTGTAGTGTGCTGCCCTGCAGAGACTGCTGCTTGTAGTGTGCTGCTCTGCAAAGACTGCTTATAGTGTGCTGCCCTACAGAGACTGCTTGTAGTGTGCTGCCCTGCAGAGACTGCTTGTAGTGTGCTGCTCTGCAAAGACTGCTTATAGTGTGCTGTCCTGCAGAGACTGCTTGTAGTGTGCTGCCCTGCAGAGACTGTAGTCTCGTACCTTGCAGAGAGACTGCTTATAGTGGGCTGCCCTGTAGAGACTGATAGTGTGCTGCCCCTCCAGAGACTGCTTGTAATGTGCTGCCTTGCAGAGACTGCTTATAGTGTGCTGCCCTCCAGAGACTGCTTATAGTGTGTGCTGCCCTGCAGAGACTGCTTATAGTGTGCTGCCTTGCAGAGACTGCTTATAGTGTGCTGCCCTCCAGAGACTGCTTATAGTGTGCTGCCCTGCAGAGACTGCTTATAGTGTGCTGCCTTGCAGAGACTGCTTATAGTGTGCTGCCCTGCAGAGACTGCTTATAGTGTGCTGCCCTGCAGAGACTGCTTATAATGTGCTGCCCTGCAGAGATTGCTTATAGTGTGCTGCCCTGCAGAGACTGCTTATAGTGTGCTGCCCTGCAGAGACTGCTTATAGTGTGCTGCCCTGCAGAGACTGCTTATAATGTGCTGCCCTGCAGAGATTGCTTATAGTGTGCTGCCCTGCAGAGACTGCTCATAGTGTGCTGCCCTGGAGAGACTGCTAGTGTGGTGCCCTGCAGAGACTGCTTAAAGTGTGCTGCCCTACAGAGACTGCATGTAGCGTTCACTGCTCCCAGAGTTAGCTCTCAACGGCGTACAGCGGAACTGAAGACAGGCAGCTGTAGGAAGGAAGTGTGAGGGGGGGGGGGGGGGTGAACAATAAAGCAGAAGAGAGAAAGAGAGTGGGGGTTTCTACGAAGTCTCGTGTGTGTATGTGCGTTTGTGTGTGTGTGTGTGTGTGTGTGTGTGTGTGTGTGTGTGTGTGTGTGTGTGTGTGTGTGTGTGTGTGTGTGTGTGTGTATGTGTGTGTGTGTGTGTGTGTGTGTGTGTGTGTGTGTGTGTGTGTGTGTGTGTGTGTGTGTGTGTGTGTGTGTGTGTGTGTGTGTGTGTGTGTGTATGTGTGTGTGTGTGTGTGTGTGTGTGTCTGTGTGTCTGTGTGTCTGTGTGTTTGTGTGTGTAGGGGGGTGCGCGCCTGCAAATGTGTCATCTCTGTGTGTGTGCGTGTGTTTGAAGAACAAGAACATATTTTATTGCCATATGAAAAACCAGAGGTTTTGTGGGGTACAGATGATCAGGTTAAGACGTGCAATTAAACTGATTCCAGCGTCGTCACATCTTTCAACATAACATTAGTAGCTGAAAGAAAAAGCACAGTGTGTGTCAGGGTCTGATTAAATTTTCTGTCTCCGAAGAGAGAAGCCCAACGGGATATACTGGGTAAGTACAGGTTGAAAGCCGTCCAATAACATGAGATCCGACGGTTTTGTCATTTTAGTCTGTGGTGGAAAAATCTGTTTTTGTGATCCTTGTCATTAGGTCATAACGTTGTTGGTCAAATAATTTGCAATCATCGAGAAAATGTAGTTCGTCCTCAATAACCTGACATGTCGTGCATAATCTGTCTTCTCTGTCACTGTTGGTATAACGGCCCCTCTCAATCTGGAGTTCATGGGCGCTTATTCGTAATCTGGTTAGTGCTCGTCTGCAATCTGTGTCAATGTGTTGCTCCAAATAAGCCACCTGTTTGTATTCGGTAGCAACTGTGGCATAAAATTTGAGTTTGGGTGTGCTTCTTTCTTTTGTTTCTTCCAGAAGTCAACATAAAACGTTTCCAGCTTCGCATTGATTGGAAACTTCAGGCAAGTCACACTAAATGTACCCTGATTTTTTTCCAGACGTGCTGTAATCCTATCGTTGACATGGTTTGTTGCATAAACGTCGTCCATTTGCTTTGTTAGGTGTCCTGAGAGAGCATTGACTGATAAATGTGTTGTTGATAAGAGTCTTGGTCTGACTCTAATATGTATATCCAGAATGCAATAATCTGGGTACCACTTTAAAAGTAATCGGGAATCTCCCCAGTTCGCCCCCAGCCGGTAATGTCAGCTTTTCTATGGACTCTTAATAATTGCCTGCAGAATTCAATGTGTGCAGTTTCATGTGTGAATTAGTTTGCAAAACGGGTTTTTGAACAAAAATGCTGCATTTTCTTTTCTTGACATATTTCATCATTGTATTGGTAAGAGGATGGGAACCACACCTCCGACCCATATGTGAAGATGGGAGAGACTAACGAGTCAAATAGGGTTGTAACTGTTCTCATATTTACATTTTGAACGTAAAACGTTCTCTTCAAGGTATGTGCAGCTTTATTCCCTGTCTTGCTAAGTGTTCTTGGGCTTCTGTAAAATGTCCGTTTTTATGTAAAATGATTCCAAGATATTTACATTGATCTATTGTTTTCACCGCAGTTGAAGAATAGTGATACCTCTGGATCTGATTTGGTGAATACAATGACTTTAGTTTTCTCTGTGTTGATTTTCATTCCCCAGTCTAAACAATAGTTGTGTAACTGGTTTAAATTGCGTTGAAGTCCCTGTTTTGAAGTCGAGAGGATAGTTAAATCGTCTGCATATGAAATTTCGACTTGTTCGTGATCGGAAATTCTTGGGGAATCATGGTCTCTGAGATATCTGACATTGTCATTTATGAATATGTTAAATAAGGTGGGGCTACAGGTATTGCCTAGGAGGACACCTTTTTGTATTAGTATATCCTCAGTGAAACCAGACTGGCTTCTTGTACAAACCGTATCCCCTTTGTACATGTCATGTATCATTTAGGTAGCATTTACCAGTTATTCCCATTTGCATCATTTTCATCAGTAAAGCTTCGTGCCATATATTATCAAATGCTTTGCTGAAGTCAACAAAACAGCAGTAAAGAGTTTTAGTTCTGTCTTTTAGTACCTTATCAACTAGTTTTGACAATATGAATATTTGATCAGTGGTCCGTGATCCCTTTCTGAAGCCTGCTTGCTCCTTTGCCAAGAGGTGGTTTGCCTCAAGATAATTCATTATCCTTTCATTCATTATGATGCAAAACACTTTTCTAAGTTATGCCTCTGTAA